>CAUYLG010048679.1:0-103148 GCA_963573385.1 Cacajao melanocephalus
ATAATAGAATGATTTATAATTCTTTGGGTATATACCCAGTAATGGGATTGCTGGGTCAAATGGTATTTCTAGTTCTAGATCCTTGAGGAATCACCACACTGTCTTCCACAATGGTTGAACTAATTTACACTCCCACCAACAATGAAAAAGCATTCCTATTTCTCCACATCCTCTCCAGCATCTGTTGTCTCCTGACTTTTTAATGATCACCATTCTGCTGTGTGTCGGTATCTCAATGTGGTTTTGATTTGCATTTCTCTAATGACCAGTGATGATGAGCTTTTTTTCATGAGTTTGTTGGCTACATAAATGTCTTCTTTTGAGAAGTGTCTGTTCATATCCTTCACCCACTTTTTGATGGGGTTTTTTTTTGGGTGTGTGTGTGTAAATTTAAGTTCTTTGTACATTCTGGTTGTTAACCCTTTGTCAGATGGGTGGATTGCAAAATTTTTTCCCCATTGTGTTTGTTGCCGGTTTGCTCTAATGATAATTTATTTTGCTGTGCAGAAGCTCTTAACTTTAATTAGATCCCATTTGTCTATTTTGGCTTTTGTTGCCATTGCTTTTGGTGTTTTAGTCACAAAGTCCTTGCCTATGCCTATGTTCTGAATGGTATTGCCTATGTTTTCTTCTAGGGTTTTTATGGTGTTAGGTCTTACATTTAAATCTTTAATCCATCTGGAGTTAATTTTTGTATAAGGTGTAAAGAAGGGATTCAGTTTCAGCTTTCTGCTTATGACTAGCCAGTTTTCCCAACACCATTTATTCAATAGGGAGTCCTTTCCCCATTGCTTGTTTTTGTCAGGTTTGTCAAAGATCAGATGGTTGTAGATGTGGGTGTTACTTCTGAGGCCTCTGTTATGTTCCATTGATCTATATCTCTGTTTTGGTACCAGTACCATGCTATTTTGATTACTGTAGCTTTGTAATGTAGTTTGAAGTCAGGTAGCATGATGCTTCCAGCTTTGTTTTTTTTTTTGTTTGTTTTTTTTTTTTTTTTGCTTATGATTGTCTTGGCGATGCCGGCGCTTTTTTTGTTTCATATGAAGTTAAGGTGATTGTTTCCAATCTGTGAAGAAAATCAGTGGTAGATTGATGAGGATAGCATTGAATCTATAAATTACTTTGGGTGGTATTTAAAGTCTATTCTGTCTTGTATTAGTATAACTACTCCAGCTTTTTTTTGGTTACTGTTTTCATGGAATATTTTTTCATCATTTTATTTTTAATCTATCGGTCTCTTTGGATCTAAAGTGAATTTCTTGTAGATACCATATGGTTGGATTCTGTTTTTTAATCTATTCTGCCAATTTGTCATTTGATTGGAGAATTTAATCCATTTACATTTAAAGTAATTAACAATAAGGAGGGATTTAACATCTTTGATTTTGCTATTTGTTTTCTATATATCTTATAGCTTTTTTGTTTCTCATTTTCTGTATTACTACTGTCTTTGTGTTTAGTTAATTTTTTGTAGTGAAACATTTAAATTCTGTTCTCATTTTATTTTGTGTATATTCTTATAGCTATTTTCTTGTGGTTACCATGGGCACTACATTTAACATCCTAATTATAACACTCTAATTTAAGTTTGTATCACCTTAATTTCAGTAACATAAAATCTCTGTTTCTTTATAGCTCTATCTTCACTCCTTTCACTGGTTGATGTCATAAAATTACATCTTTACACATTGTGTACCCCCCAAACATAAACTAATATTATTTAAATGTATTAGTCTCTTAAATTATGTAGAAACAAAATGGGTTTATAAACCAATGGTATAATAATACTAGTTTTTAGACTAATTGTGATTTTTAAAAATGTAGTTGTCTCTTAAATCATGTAAAATATAAAAAAATAGAGTTACAAACTGTTGTTACAATAATACCAGCATTTATAATTGTCCCTATGTTTACCTTTATTGATATTTTTATTTTGACATATGGCTTCAAGTTATTGTCTAGTGTCCTTTCATTTCAACCCTCAGGACTTCCTTAACCACTTCTACAGGGAGGGTACTGGTTACAGACGTCTGCTTTGGTTTATTTGAGTATGTTTTAATTTCTCCCTCACTTTTGAAGGACAGTTTTGCTAGATGTAGGATTCTTGGATGACACATGTTTTTCTTTTAGCACTTTGAATATACTGGCCCACTGCCTTCTGGCCTCTATAGTTTCTGATAAAATATATGTGGTTAATTTTTAAGGAATCCCTTGTATGTAATGAATTACTTCTCTTTTGCTGCCTCTAATATTCTAAGATTTTCTCTTTGAGTTTTGAAAATTTTATTATAATGTGTCTTCGTGTGGGTCTCTTTGTGTTCATCTTCCTTGAAATTTGTTGAGTTTTGTAAATGTTTATATTCATGACTTTCATCAAATTTGAAAAGTTTTCAGTCATTATTTCATCTAATTTTCCCTCTACTCCCTTACCTCTTTTTCTGAGATTTCTACAATGTATATTGGTGTGCTAAATGGTGTCCCATAGGCCCTTTAGGTTTTGTTCATTTTTCTTTCATCTTTTTTCTTTCTGTTCCTCAGATTTGATAATTTCCATTGTCCTAGCATCAAGTTTTCTGATTCTTCCTTCTGCCTGCTCAAATCTGCCTTTGAATTCCTCTGGTAAACTTTTCATATCTATTGTTACTCTTTTCAGCTCTAGAATCCCTTTTTTGGTTTCTTTTTATGTTTTCTATCTCTTTCAAAAATTATATATCTGTTTTGTTCTTACATTATTTTCTTGGCTTTCTTCACATCTTCCTTTAGTTTTTGAACATTTAATACTGTTGTGTTAAAGTCTTTGTCATCTTGTAGTTTGCCATCAGGTCTTTCTAGAAACAGTTTCTGTTTTTATTTTCTTTGAATGTACCATACTTTCCTGTGTTTTTGTGATTTTTTTTCTTGAAAATTGAACATTTTAATCTAATAGTGTGATAAGTGTAGGAATCAGATTATCCTTCTTCTCCAGGATTTGCTATCTTTTTAATTTTATTATTGTAGACTGTCTTGTGCCAAGGATCAATCTGAATTATAAACTTGAAGTCTTCTCACATTTTTTCTGAGTCTCTCACTAAACTTGGCGTGGTCACTTTCCAATTTTTCCCACATATGCAGTTGCTTTTGAATGTTCTAGTCTTTAATGTCTGGGTCCTAAAAGAAGAGAAAGATAGAAATGAAGAAGATGTTAAACAAAGGATTCAGCTCTTTAAATCCCCTGGTAGTCCTAGAATCAGAGGAACAGCTGCCAAGGCCATTGTTAGCATATGGAATCCTAGGGGCCCAATCACACTCTTATCTCTGCTTTTCTCTCTGTATTATCTTCACTTTCATTCACTGCATATAGGCCTTATGAGGCAAGAAAATATGGCAGCTGGCAGCTCCAGCCTTATGACACTCAAATGATTATCTCAAAAAGAAGAGAAAGCATCTTTTATTTTCCTTCACTTCAGTATATAGTAATCCCAGTGAAGGATTCTGGGTAGTCCTAAATCATCTGTCAACTCACATGAACAAGAGGGAAATAAAAACTATTATTATTAATCCCAGGTTGAAATAAAGAAGGAAACAATTTCCCCAAAGAGGTCGATATGCCACTACCAAGAGACGGGAAATAAGGTGCTGGGAAGATGCAAACAATAGATATCTATTACAAAGGAAATAAAAATGCTTGACTCAGGTGAGCTGGTTGTTGAAAGTCTCCAGCTCTCAGAAGTGGGGCTCTATGGAGGATTACCTCAGGCCTAAGCAAAATAGAAATCCAAGATGCAATTCCAGACTCTTACTTGGAAGTGACTTTCATGACTTGTTAAGGTCAAAGGTGGATACATATATTACATACATCAGGATAAAGCTCCATCTGATTTTCTCTTACTGGTCCCAAGGAGATGATCCTTGTGGTAAAATATGAGGCTCAGAATCTCCCAAAATATCACCCTTAAAAGATACTGTGTTGGTAATTCAATGTTTAATTCTTTCCTTCCTAAGCTTCTCTGAGTATAAAATTCTTATGACTACAACAGCATTTAGATAATTGATAATTGTGACAGATAGGCAGCATAGTTACTTTTGAATAGTTTCCACTTCGAGTATTAACTCTGTAGCAATAAACACTTCTTAGGGAACTCTGTATTCAATTCTTTTATCTTATTTATCTTGGGATATGTGGTTCTAAAAGTTTAACATGTATGCAAATCATCTGGATGACTGGTTAAGATATAGATTGCTGGGCCAAATCTCCCAGAGTTTATGATACCAGGGGTCTGGGATAGGGCCCCAACATTTAACAAGTTACTTGTGATGCAGCTGTTGCTTGTCCAGAGATCACACTTTAAGAACTAGATAAGAAATACATTCTTAAACATATTAACATGAATAAGTCCTTTATACATCATATTTTGTCTTATTAGGGAAACTTACAATTAAAAGAAACTGTATTTTCTTTGGAAAATAAAGAGCCTTTATTATAAAAACAAAAATAATTGCTCCTCAATTAAATTTTGCAATTCTGATTTGCTTGAGGTCTAGGGTAAAGAGTAGATCCATATATCAGATTAATTTCTTGGAGGCCATGCAACTTGTAGAAGAGAAAATAAAAGCCTCATAAGTAACATTTTTCAACTCACAAGGATAGTTTTCTATCCCATTGGAAGTAGCCTCAACCTCTGCTCTAAAGTTTTTTTTTTTTTAATCTGTAGAGCCTAATCAGATTTTGTGGTTGGTTTGTTTATTTTTCTTTTATTTATGTGTTCTTGTTTTGTATATACCAGATATCAAGTGTCTTTCAACAATATTTCCAATTGGGATTGAAAAGGTCTAATGCTAAATTCTGTCAGTTCCAGATTTGGTCACCAAATGAGTCCTAGAAATTGCTACAAAGGAGTGAATCATTACTGCTCTCTTTCTATCAGTCATGGACAAAGAATTTCAGTTGGCCTACCTCATAAATTAAAATCTGGGAGAAAGAATTTTTTTGGTAGCAGTGTCGCATCAGTATTGACATACAAGAGATGATGCTGAGAGTAGCATAGGAGAGAGGAAGAATACAGATTCTGCAATCATAACTGTATCAGGTGATATTTTTCTTCACCTGTTACATTTCAAATGATGGAAATTTAAGTACTGAGTGGCTTCAAGGACTTGTAGGGCACAGAGATTCACTTTAGAAGCTTTCTTTTTTCCCTGAACACTTTAGGTTTAAATGACTTCTTTTAGGCTTAACTCCTACTTGGAGTATGGTATTTTCTCTATTCTAAGTAAGTATTAAGAATCAATAAAGGGCTGCTGTCCTCTGTTCAGTTTCTGAAGGGCCATGCACCACGGTTAACATACTTATCCATAATATGTTATGATAGTGTGGTATGCTTGCTAACATACTTATTTCCTACTTTTCCATTTCTACTTCTCCCCTAACAAATAATCTTTAATTCTTCTTCATGTATTAAGATAAGTAATATTATGAAACTAGTATCTAGTAGTTATAGTAAATTCATTTTTATTAATTTCATTAACAGTTCCTGTGTTCACTACCTTACTCCTAGATGACAAACATGGGGCATCTTCATTTAAATCAGATTTAGAAATCTTCTGTAAGTTATGTAAACACACGAAATAGAAAGTTTTTGAAGATAACACAAGAGAAAGATTGTCAAAGTACCCTGTCTCCTTTCTACGAATTTGAGGGAGAGAATAGAAAAGTGGACTAGTTCATGAGCAAATTGAGGTTTCTGTGTATTTGAGGACATCATTGATGTTTCCTTGGCTTTAAATGACTTAAAGTGGTGCCTGGTGGTAGAGAGCTTTCTGGAAGCTACGTAAGAAGTGATACTAAAAAGTTGTTGTGTGTATATACTTTATTCTCAAAGAAAAAATATTTTATTTCTGATCTTATCGTCTCTCCCAAGGAGTCATTATGGAAGTTAAGTTTCTGCAAAGTTGCATAAATTGAGGAAAGGTTTAATTCCCATCTTGTTCATTTAAGTATCACGTACTATGATAGGCTCAGGGGAAACCAAGAAAAATTCACTTTCCATGACCTCAATGAATTTCAATTATAGTGGAAAAAAAACATTAAAACAAAAAATATAATACATTAAGATGATTATTCTAAAAGCATTCAGCATAAAGTCCTGTGGTGCCTACAGACACCTAATCTCGCTGGAGGAGTCTGGGAAGGCCGCACAGATTTACAGGGCAATTGAGGGCCAGAAGGAGGTCTAGGAAAATAGAAGGACAGGTGCCAATGACAGAGGCATAAAGGAAGACTGACTTGTCATTGTGTAAAGGTGTTGCAGAAACTGGCACGAGCCAAGGATACTCTTGGAAGCAGTGGCTCCATAATGCCTGGACTTATTGACTATAAAAAAAGTTTAAAAAATTTTATCCTGTTGTCAATGGGGGAAGAGAATTTTGAAGAAATGGAAGGGCACAATAGAGGAGACTAAGAGTGAATGGTCACGGGGTCAAGGGAAGAACCAGGAAAGTGTGGTAATGGCAACCAAGGAAGAACAAAAGTTTAGGAAGAAGGAAGTGGGTACTAATGGGAAAATGCTGTAATGCAGCAGTCTTCAATTTTTGTACTATGACACCTTTTCAGTAACAAAAATTCTGTGTATCCCAATTATTAGGCAAGACCTTGTTACAGAAAATCAACTTAAAGTCATTTATTCAAAAAATGAGTTTATTGACACATGCAACTTTAAATCCAGTGGGGACAGATCTAGCATCAGCTGCTTAGTGGTGCAACTGGGCTAAATCTTTCTCTCTCCCTCTTTTGCTTTGCTTTGCTTATCTGCCTTCTGTATTGGTGTCATTGTCAGGCAGGCTTTTTCCATGAAACTAGGAAAAAATAGACTCTGGAAATCAGACCTACATATTGCTTACAACTTCTGATCCCAAAAGAAGGGAACTTTCTCTCTTCTAGTATCCCCAGGTCATTATCTTAGGGAAGAGATTGATTGGCCTGGCGTAGGTCAGGTGCTTTCACTGCACCAGTCACTTGAAGGGTTTAGGCATAGGGTGCTCTGATTGGTTAAATCTAGGTTACATGCCCATCCCTGCTGGTGGAGGGAATCTAGTCAGTCATACCCAAAACATGGAAAGGATTTTTCCATGAGAATCATAGAAAGGTATGATTTTTGTATTATAAAAAGAGAAGACAGAAAAGGGATGCTAAGCAGGCAACTTTACCAGTCTCTGACAGTTCCATATAAGAGTAATTACATATTTAGAATGTGTTACTTGAGGAAAAAATGTATATATAATGACAAAGAGCTACTGTGAATTTAGTGACACTTAAAATAAATTTCTAAAATTCATGATAACAGCTGCTATGCACATTTTAAAATTACATATATATATGTGTGTGTGTGTGTAATGATATCTTCCTTTTGCAAGTAATGCTTGGGGTGCTTCTAGATTTTTGAGCCTTTTTCAGTCACTCTGAAGCCTCCAAAACAAACAGATTTCATACCTTGAAACTAAGTTAATCATGGATTCTATAAATAGCCTATGCACATTTTCAGCTGCTCTTAAGTAAAGACATGCTCAGGAAATATTTTAAGACATTTTCAATTAGTATATAGAATACCAGTAAATACTGTACCATCAGATGGGTGTTGCTACCATCCAAATAGTGAGTTTAAAAACCAGAATAAACCACGAAAATGAGGTTGGGGATAGGGAAGCACACACAGTTTCACAAGTAACATGTTCTTTTAATTTTTTTCTAGTTCTATTCTGCTTTTCATTTTTAATATGCATGTAATACATAGACAAATATGGAAACATTAAATGAGAAAATAATATATACATAAAATATGTATATAATAAAAATAAACATACAAATAAAACATGTAATATATACATAATGTATAAACATATAAAAATACACACACACACACACACGCACACACACACATATATATATATATATATATATATATATATATATATATATATACTTCCCCCCCACCACTCCAAGATTCTTAAAGGAAGTAGCTCTCCCTTGAGGACAGCTTAGAGACCTGTGCCATATGAAATGGCCTCTAGACTGGTCCCCAGTGCCCTGTGAAAGGTTGCTCTGTATATTAGCTCCCCTATCTGCAAAATGGATGTTGCTTGACGCATCATCTTCCTGCCTTCTGGGAACTGGTCAAAGTCCACACAAACTCCTTCTGTCTCCAGGGGCAGAAATGGCATCTACGAGCTAATGTGAGGGTGCCTGGGTGCAGAGAAATACATTAGGAGCTGTGTTTCCGGCATGACGGTTTCGTTCTTGGTCTGCTGAGCGTCTCTCCGAGCTCGGAGGGCACCTCTGTCATTTCAGCAGAGTGAGAAAGCGCGGTGATTCCAGGGCCCGGTGGAGAGAAAGCGGCTGAGGGGCTTGGCCAGCTCCTGTCGTGCCCCTCAGTCTGCCTCAGTCCCCTGCAGGCTCAGCGCCAGGCTCTCCGCCCCGCCAGCTGTGGCTGTGCCACTTCTCGGCTTGGGCCATTTGCAGTGTCCTGGCCTCCCATAATAGAGCATCCACCATTATGATGGGAACGCAGCTGTTAGAAATAGAAGCAAAAGTGAAACTGTTCTTGGTCCCTGAGGCCACCTTGTAATCTTCCCTGACATTCTAGCCTCCCAGAACTATTTGTGCTGTAATCTAATATTTCTGTTAAAAAAAAAACGAAAGCAAAAAATAGGAAACCGTATGAAAATAATACCGTGCCATGAGTATTTACATAAACAGTGAGGTTTGAAATAGGTTTTAAAATAGATAATTAGCATGGTTTCTTAGACATCAAAGAGCTTCCAGGTTAAAAAGAAGTGGGGTGTGTGTATCCTTTTATACTTCAGAGATATGTCTATTTCCTTGCTGGGAAAGCTTTTACTATCTTTTGCTGAATAAGCAAGGAGTTGGTCTGGAATAATTTAATTTGCTTCCTGGTGGAATGCAGCTTTATTTTCCCTGTTTTAAAGGTTGAATGCATTTATGTATTGATTACTTTACTGTTTCAAAAATTAAATTGATTTTATAATTTAATGAGACTTTATTTTAATACGTGGTTTTAAAAGTTGTTTTTTTTTTTTAACAAATGAGGCATCTCTTTTTTGAAGTAAATCAAAACCTTGAAGATGTACATATAATTTTTTCAATTGTCAGTTTATCTTTGCCAACATTAATGGATATTTTAAAACCTAGATAATTACTAAAAATTGTCACAATTAGCAGTTTTACTAAAACTTTGCTTTTATTTTCAGTTAATATATTAGATTGAATATATTTGTTAAGTAGTTAAGGAAACCAGCAGTATTTTTTTTCCCAATTTAGAATCTACATAGACATTTGTAGGTTCCAAGTTAGTATGGATCTCAAAATTTGTGCTTGCAATTCACATTGAGGGAAATAAGACTTTGAGCTGCTGTGCATTTTATTTTGTTTTCAATGTATTTTGCCTTGTAGCTGCAGAAGTAGAAAAGTGATTACTTAAAAATAAGTAATTTACTTACTTAACAAGGTTTCTGATGGTAGATTTTATTAAATTCTCAACTAAGATAATTATTGCAGGGAATTTCCCAACTTAAACACTTCATTAGGTTCAAGGTAATTAAAAAACACAACCAGTTTTTGCCTTCATGATCTTTCTGTCTCCTTCCTTCCCTGTCCCTCCTTTTTTCCCCCTCCCTCTCTTTCCCTCTTTTCCTTCCCTCCCTCCCACCTCCCTCCAGCTCGCTTTCTCATCTCTCTGCCAGCATAAGTGTAATAACCTCTTAAACTTATCTTAGAAGATGAATACTATGCCCAACTAGGAAAAAAACATCCCACACTAGAATGATGTTGCAAAAATTGCCATAAGATAATTATGACATTTTACCATCTATTTTATTTAATGCCATACAACAATAGGCCCTTTGCTGGACTGATATATTGCTAAAATTCTAGTGTTTTTGTTTTTTAGATGAATGGCAAAATTGCCGACAAGAAGCTTTTCTGAAATCCCCATTGTTATTCAGAGAGAAAAGAATGACATAGCAATGTATTTAATGTTTCAACATCATAATTTTCTTTGATTGTCTCTGGAAAATGGGAAGCTACATATTATTAGGAATTTCCTGATTAATTTCCTAAAGTATAAGGGTTCTAGTGCTATACAGGGAGCAACCAAGGCGACCAGGTCACTAACACTGAAAAAAAAAAAAAGAAAGAAAGAAAAATACTTTCCCTTTCCTTGGGGGCAAGCAGGATTTCCAAGGTCTTGCTGGCAGTGTTATCTGACTGTACAGGGAGGTTTCCAGCACAGATTTCTCTTCCAGGTCA
Organism: Cacajao melanocephalus; assembly: GCA_963573385.1. Lineage (NCBI taxonomy): Eukaryota > Metazoa > Chordata > Mammalia > Primates > Pitheciidae > Cacajao > Cacajao melanocephalus. The sequence goes on from CAUYLG010048679.1 coordinate 10,301, forward strand.
GTGAAAATAAGAGTCCAGGCAGGCTGGCTTTAAATCAGTCGATGGAAAGGCACAGATCTCAGAAATCTAGTTTTAATTTACAAGCTTCGAGTGGCTTTTTCCTTCACCTTTTCATGATCGTCATTGGCTGCCTATCCCAAGTGAGACAGGTTTCCTGTAGATCCCATCTGTCTTGCTGGCACCTCCTGCACTTGCTGGCACCCCTTGCCCTTGTTGGCAACTTCTGCATGCTGGATAGTGTCCCATCAGCTCTAGGATAGTGGTTCTCAAACGGTAGCCTGGTGCCATTGCTAGTCCACAGACTGCAGTTTGATGCATTAATGATGTTTAATGCTACAATGACTATATTTTTACTTTATTATACTAACTATTGTTGCTGCTTATAAGAATACAATGGGAGACAGGATTCGGAGACTGGGTTCTGGGGGAAGCCATTTAAAATGTGGCAGCACTTGCAGAAGGGCATAACTGGTGCTGCCAGGTTGGAGCTTGGTGTACTTTTCTGCCTTTTCCATGACACCTCTAAGGGGCAGCCATTGTCCTGCTATTCTCTTTGACTTTTTAAGGGGCTGTGCACCCACAGATTTACTGTAGCTAAAATTTCGAAGACCCTAACTAAACAATTCAGCGCAGCATACATCCTGTGATATCTCTGAACTCTTCTCTTCTCCACTCTTCCCTGCTCACATGGCCCCAGCTGTGCTTCAGACACACCAAGGTACTTCCAGACACTTATTGGCTTCACTCCTGCACCTGTTTTAGGCTGTTACTCAAATGTTGTCTTTTCAAAGAATCTCTTCCTGAGCAGGCTATCTAAAATCGCAGTCCCTACTGCCAATGCACTCTTTGTGCGTTTGCATATATCACCATCTCACAGAATATATTTTACTCACTAATCATTTATTTATTTTGCTTATATTTACTTATTAACTTAGTATTTGTCTTCCCTCTGTAAAATATAAGGTAAATGAATATAGAGACTTTTCTTTTTGTTCACTGCTGTATTTTGAATGCATGGAATAATGCCTGGCACTTAGTAGGTGCTAATAAGTATTGGAAAGAACAAATGAATGGTTAGAAGCCCCATACATTTATTTCTTAATCTGTTGATACACACAGCAGCAGAAATACTGTAATGACTTGACCCATTTAAGTTTGGGTCCAAAATTCAGTATACTGACTTATTTATGAAGTAATTTAGAATGAGTAAGGGTCCTTGGTCTATGTCGGTAACACAGAAGTAAGAGCAGACCATTGATTGATTCAATAAGAAATGTGATCTGTAACTTTCTGGACACTTCATGTAACGGCTCTGTCTAAATCTCAGAATCTCATTTCTACCTTATGACTGAATATTTTTAGAATATTGAAGTAGTTTATTGGAGAGAGAATTAATATTTACTGAGTAGTTTCTGTATCTCAGTAACTTCTTATACATGATCTATTTTAATTCTTATAAAAACAATGTAAAATACATTATTATTCCTATTTGAACTGAAATTCTGAATATCTTTTTAATTATTCAGGGTTTCACAAATCATGAGAGAAAATTATGATCTTTTCAAATTATGCTGTAAAATAAGAACTTCTGTGAGAAAACAACAAATAAAAGAATTAGACTACCCCCCCTCCCCCGCTCCCATGTTATTCTTCCTCTGTTAGCTGAAGCTTAATCTTAAAGTAGGGCCCTGCCATGCCATTCTCCTGCTAAGAGTCAGGTTTCCTACTGGAGCGAATCCAAGCTAAGACTGGTACTCAAAGCCTCATGTAGCCTCATTTCCACTTAGCCGTATTAGGTTATTTCCCTCAGCACCTGTAACAAATCCTATGCTCTAGTCAAGAAGTTTCTCTTCTTCTTTTCTCCTTCCTCCTGTTGGCCACCCCTCCTGTGTTGGGCACCTGTTTACTAGACTGCCCGACTTCAGTGACCTCCTGTTTCCTCTCTGCTGTTTCTTTCAGACATGAATGTCATTCCCTTTTTTACCTGCATATCCATACATCTTATGGCCCTATCTGTAAGATCCACCTGTAAATTACATGTTTTGGTTTTCATGTCCCTAGTCTGCAACAAACAATCTCTCTCAGTTTTCTTTTCTTAATTACTTTTGAACTTAGATGTACTACACAGTTTATTAATCCTTAGCTGATTATAGACTATAGTGTTCTATAATTGTTTCTAGTGTAAACCTTGTTCTCTGAACGAGATTGTAAGTGCTTAAAGAGATTTATGTCTTATACTTTCCCCCCATACTATCTAGAGTAGATGTTATATTATTAAGAGATACCCAACAAATACTTGGCTTTTTGTCCTGTATAGGTATTGAGTCCTGCTATTAACAGAAACTATGACATCATTTTAGGATAAAGAGTAAAATATGGTTTATCAAGCAGCAGATCCTTTCGATCTAATACGGTTTTATGCATTTTATGTTCACACATATTTTCAGTAAGTCACTGGAAGATTTTTGCTTCTGTTCTATTATATTTGAATTTGAGCACCAAACTTCCACATGGTGAAATGTTTGTATACTTTTGAGAACTTTAGGTGAAAGATGTAGTGTAAGTACAAAGTATGCATCTTCAAAAAGCAAAATGAAAATGCAAATATTTAGAAATTTCAAAACAAAGCTTGGGAAATTTGTGGTATAATTGCAAGGCCAAATAATTCATTATTCCATTTCTAGAGCACTAGAGAAGGTTGGGAAATCTGTCCTTTGAAGCCTTGGAGTATATATATTTTTCTCTTTAGACCTGTGCTGTTTCCTTGAGGAGATGCCTGTAGCAATAAAAGTAATCTGTAAGACTTTGAACTTCTGAGACAGTGTTAAGCTCTTATTAACATCAGATTAAAGGTGGCAAAAGCTAGGGATGATCTGCAGGTGACTTCAAATGAGGGGTCACACTGCAGATCCATCTTTTGGATGAGATAAGCCAAAGTGCCAGTGAATGTGTTTTGGTGGAAAGAAAAGAAGCTGATAGGGTCAGGATGCAGAAGTCAGTATTTTTTTCAAGAAACACTGAGATGGAATTTCTTTCTGTGGAACGGTACCTTATCTGGAGATATCTCACTAATGACACTGATTGAATTCTGTGCAGTTTGTCTAATTTTCAAAATGAAGTACACTTATGCTTCTTCCCTGTCATGCCTATTTATTGCCCTTTTCTTTTCTTTCTTTTTTTTAAGACAGAGTCTCACTCTGTTGCGCAGGCTGGAGTGCAGTGGCACAATCTCGGCTCACTGCAACCCCAGCCTCCCAGGTTTGAGCAATGCTCCTGTCTCAGCCTCCAGAGTAGCTGGGACTACAGGCATATGCCACCATACATGGCTCATTTTATTTTATTTTATTTTACTTTTTAGTAGAGACAGGGTTTCACCATATTGGGTAGGTTGGTCTCAAACTTGTGACCTCAAGTGATCCATTCACCTTGGCCTCCCAAAGTGCTGGGATTACAGGCATGAGCCACTGTGACAGGCCCTATCGCCTTTTCAGGAAGGTTTTTGGAGTGCTCTGAAGGTTGGGGAGGGTCCACATTCTCTATCTTTAAAGCTTTCTCTTTAGTGTCCTTCTGAATGCTGGCTTCAGCTCAGTGGATAATGGGCGGGTCAGGCTGGGTGCATGTTTACATTTTGTGGTATCAGAATTTGAAAACAAGATCTGCTCCAAGGGGAGGGACAGTTCCCACCAGTAGAGACAAAGGATGTTTTGCCAGTTTGCAAGCAGAGCGCGGTGTACTGAAGGAGGGGTGCTAAGTGGTAAGTGGCACATCTAAGCCAGCTGCCACAGGGGAAGGTCCTGCAAAGGCTCACAGGTGGCACCCCATGGGCTGGCCCATCACAGCAAGACAGAGCCTGAGACTAGGCAGTTTGTGGTGCTCCAGGCAGTGGGGCATGAAGCTGGGCTCAAGTAGGCCTGGCAGCTGACAGAGGACGCAGCCTCTGGGCAGGGGATCAGAGTGGCAGATTTAAAGGCGCTCTCAGACAGAAACCTGGGAGTCAAGGAAGGCAGGGGAGTACAATAAGGACCAGCTGTTGAAAACGTGGCACAGGTCCTACAAAAATAATAATAATCCCCACAGATGAGAATAATATAGATAGCTCACACTTATTGATGCTTACTGTATGTCAGAAAAAGTCCCAGGTCCTTCACACATTTTAACTCTGTCGATTCTTAAAGGCTGGTTCTGCTATCATTCCTACCTTATGAGGGAGTAAACCGAGTCACAGGAAGGTGGAATAGCATTGCAGAGCCACACATCTAATTAGTGGTAGAATAGACGTCTTAGTCCAGGCATTCTGGGTTAAAAAGTCTGTGTGCTTATCCTCCGAGCTATCCCACCTTCAAGTGCTAAAAGGTGACACAAAATAAATAGAGTCTTTACAGTCTATTGGAAAGGGCAAAAGCTTTGAGCTAGAAAGAGATAAGGGTTTGGATCTCACCTCTACCATTTGTTATTTCTGACATTTTGGGAAAATCATTTGATCATCTTTGACTTGCTGTATCATCTGTGGAATGGGGGAAATGCCACCCACCCCACTGATTTTGAAGAACTAACTGAAATAATAGATATAAGCTAATTAGATTGCATCTGGCAGGAAGCTGCTATTCAGCAAGTATCTGTTTTATTTCATTCTCTAAATGTCCATTAATATAGAACTATTTCAGCTCCTCCTGATTGGGAATAGGATTATGCCGGGGCACAAGTATGGACTAAGCTTGAAATAATCAGGGAGGCCATAGGTTTCAACACCTGTGAAAAGAAGGATAGATAGATAGATAATAGGTAGGTAGGTAGGTAGGTAGGTAGGTAGATAGATAGATAGACAGATAGATTAGATCGATCGATCGATCGATCGATTGATCGATAGATAGATAGACGGACAGATGAAAGATGCCACAGTCTGTAGTGAGAGGTTAGAGAGCGCCTGGCTGTTTCCTGCCTGCTTACCCTTAAACAATGTAGTGCTTTCTTCTTTTAATTTACAGAAAAATGTGCTGGCAAGTGCTTTTGTGTACAGCTAATTCAGTCAGTGAAACTTTGCACCTTAAATATGTAAACTAATGCTCACTTCAGAAACAATAATTCGCAAATTTAAAAATCATGCGTTTTTATAAACATGTTAATCTTTTGCTTTTAAGATTTTTTTTGCTTTCATTAACTTTCTTAGTACTCAAGAGAACTAACTGAAATGATTCTAAGTTTGAATTTCTATAATTATGCTTGAATTTCAAAGCCTACCTTGTATATGATGGTGGCCAGGGCAGAAATATTACATCCTATCCCCAGTCAAGGCATGGATACCTGCACCATCTTTATATGAGAAGCATCCACCCAATTCTGACTATAGAATGTCGTGATCATTCTTTCCACCTACAACTTTTTTGGATCTTTAGCTACAAATTACGTTTAAAGCTATCACTCTATGTACTTTTTTGTACTTAAAAATTTTTCTTGATACAAACAGCCCATGTGTTTGCTGTAGAAAAATTAGATTACATTAGGCACAGAAATTAGAGAAAAGTCACCCCTAATTCCAGTACTAAATAGTAGCAAATTTTCATGTATATCCTTCCAGATTATTTTCTATGCATGTTTAGGCATAGTACAGAAATGGGATCATACTCTACATACAGTTTTGTAATCTGTGCTCCTCATTCAGCTGTTTATTATAGTAAACACTTATATATTCATATACATTATCATCTGTAATGGCCTCATTCCATTGCATTTTTATAGTGATACTAATTTAGATAATCTACTATTGTTAAGTGTTTAATTTATTCACATTGTTTTTATTATTATGAACAAGGCTTTGACCATCATCTTTGCACATATATCTGTATGTCATTTTTTTTTTGTACTAATTCAGAGGGCATGCATGTTTATCAGGCTTTTCATGTATTTGCCAAATACCTGTCTAGAAATAGTGTGCTGATTATACTCCCTCTGGCAATAAATGAGTGCCTGAAAGCTGGGTTATTTTTTTCTTTTTATGTACCATGTGATAGACAAAATAGGACATCTCCTTATTTTTTTATTCATTTGTTTACTCACATGGTTGATTTTTCCATATCATTAATTTAAAATGTTTAATTTATCCTTTTTTTGTAAATTCATGGTTCTTTTCTCTCTACTGGGATACATTTATTTTCTTTACTAATTTTTAAGAGTTCTTCATGTTGTACCTTTTTAACTATAAAAGGTGTAATATGTAATATTTTCCCAGGTTGTCTTGTGAATTAATTTTTTTTGATATATAGAAGTTTTCATTTTAGAATTAATTACATCACAGGCTGGGCATGGTGACTCACACCTGTAATCCCAGTACTTTGGGAGGCCAAGGCAGGCAGATTACCTGAGCCCAGAAATTTGTGACTAGCCTGGGATCCATGAGGAAACTCCGTCTGTACAAAAAATTAAAAAACTAAAAATTAGCCCAGTGTAGTGAGCTGCACCTGTAGTCCCAGCTACTAGGGAGGCTGAGGTGGGAGGATCACTGGAGCCCAGGAAGAAGAGGTTGTGGTGAGCTAAGATCGATTGCCCCACTGCACTCCAGTCTGGGTGATAGAGCCAAACCCTGTCTCAATAAATAAATAAATAGGTAAATAAATAACATTAATTACATCATTTCATTCATAGTTTATGCACTTAGATAAGCAGAAAGACCTTTCTCACCCTTAGAAAAATAAAATGTTCACATATATTTTCTTTGAGTACTTCCATGGCTTCCTTTTTCACATTCAAATTTTGAATTCATCTGGACTTTATTCTGGCATATTATAAGTCTTAGGTTTATTTTCCCAAATGATTACCAAGTTGTCCCAGTATAATTGATTAACCTGTGTTCCATATGCTGATAAAAAATGTTACCTCTGTCAAGCATCAAATTGTTATGTATGGTTGTATCTCTTTGGTGTTTCTGTTCCATTCTGTTGAATTCTCTTTTAGTCTGGTGCCAGGATCAATTGTTAGAATTATTACAGAAATTATTCCTTTGTTATTATTGTCTTTCAGAAATGTTCTGAAATAAATGTTCATTTATTTATATGAGGTCTTAAAATACACAAGCAAAGAGAGACAATGGGGAAGTGTAATTGGGGGTAGACAAAGCAAGTTTGGAAAAATGCTGATATTGCTGTAGCTGGGTGATGGGCATGTGGGACTTATGATCCTGTTTGCTCTGCTTGTGTGTATGTGTGAAAGTGACGATAACAAAACTTAATGTATAATTAGGTAAATAATTCATGCATGTGATTGGAATTGCACATGCTTTCCTCTTTAGAAACATGTTTTTTTATGTCTCCTTTTATGTATTTCAATGAAGTTTTGTAGTTCATTTTTTCATACAGTTTTTCTAACTTTCTAAACACACCAGCATACAAAACCTAAAAAATCTTCTTCATGCCTAATTTTTCAGTTTTTATATTTCAGATTGTTGGTATATAGAGAAACATTGATTTGTAATCAACCATGTTACTTAAAAAAAAAAACAACTCTTTTTTTTTTTTTTTGCTTTTCTTTTGGGAGATCTTTCAAGTAGAGAATGTTGTGAACTTCCCATAGTGATAGACTTGCCTCATCATTTTCAATATTTTGATTCTCCTTTATGGGATTTATGAGCTAGCACTTTAAACACATTGGCCACTGAGGATAGTGATAGTGTGTGTTTTTCTGCTGCTCCTGGCTTTCATGAGAATGTCTTCCATCTTTGATCACTAAGCAAGACATTGGCTATTTGAGGAAGATACGACTTTTTGGTCCCATTTTATCAAATCTTAAAAATCAGGACTCAATGTTAAGTTTTTTTCACATGCATTTTAGACATTCTTAGAAAGGATTATGTGTTTTTCTTTTCCCTTGGTCTATTACTTTAATGAATTATATCAATAGATTTCTTACTATTAAATGCTTCTCACATTCCAGAGTGTGTAAACTCCTGGATAATATGGATCCTGTGTACTGTCTTACAGAAATTTCCTAAATTGATGGCATTCCTCCATGATTTTTCTATTGTTTATTGCTTCAAAGTGAATTTGGGAACCAGGAGAGTAAAATAAGTGCACTGAAATTTCTGTCTTATGCTGGAAGTCTGGTATACTTATATTGACTATCATCTACAGCAGAGGGAAATGTACTGACTGAAATTCAGATATGGTTAAATAATGTGGCTTTTATTTCATATAGCAGATTTTCTAGCTCTAGAGCCATTGTTCCCATTGATGAGGTGGGACAAAAACCCCAAATTTTAATTCATTTCAGAATAGTTTTTTTGGATCAGTATTCAAATAACTGAAAGTTCAGGAATATATCAGAACTGTTTTTCTCCTCTTCAATGACTTCCGGTGTCTTCCCTAAAACATAAAATAACTTCTGGGTACAGGAGAAAACTTACATATCCTGGATTTATACTTACTAGCCATGTAATCTTGTGCTGATTATTTAACCTTTCTCTGCCTCAATTTCTTCATCTGCAAATTGGCTATTAAAATTGTAACTATTTTACAGAATTTTGTGAGAATTGAATTAATGAATATATTTTAAGCGATTAGGACATTTCCTGGAACATAGCAAATGCCCCGTAACTGTTTGTAATTCTAATAATAAAGTTATGATTGTTCTCATAGTGTTAGGAGTGAAGTGGACTTTGGTTCATGTGCCATTTTCCAAATAAGTGCTTTTGGCATCCCAAAAAGCACTTATTATGGTGTCTGTCTCTCCTGCCTCCACTTTGAAGTATCTGAAGCTGGTTTGATACTCTTATTCTGTTCTCTTGGCATAAGGAAAGAATAGGAATTACATCTGTCTTTGCCAACTAGATTGGCACCCAAATCTTGCTGGGAATATGGGGTCTCTTTCCTTTGTAATATTTACGAATGAGATGATCAGTAACAATATCTTGGTATGATGTGGTATGTTGTGACATCATCTTCATGCTAGCATAGTTTGGATGAGTTAGAAACTGAAAGATCCTTTTAACACTAAGTTTCTTTCATTCAGCTACTTCTATTTCAGACATTAAATTTGGTTTTACTTTTTCATTTATATGCTTTAGCTTATATTACTTCTTCAGTGAATTAAAGACGTTTTTTAAAGAGAAAATTCCAGCTTCTCAAGTATCATTGTCCTTTTGAAAAATTGTACTAATAAGCCCTGAGATGATTAAAGGCTAGCCAGATCCTTAGAAAAGAAATTGCCATTTTCCATTTTCACTAAGAAATTCATCTATTAGCACAATAATATTTATGAGATTTTGCTGTTGTGCAATCCCTCATTCATCCCTCATCACCATTGTGAATGAAGAGAGAGCAAAATCTAATTCTAGGTGCCAGATGGGTGCCACACAAATGGCAATGATTCAGCACAGGCTCCAGTTAGAGATACCAAGCTCTGAACAGCTATTTGGATAAGCAGGAGATCTTGGTGAACTGAGGTAAATTTTCTTCTGTGCGTCAGGTCCTCCACTTGTTCTTTCTCTATATTAAGAGCCTTTTAAATTTGCTAAGAAGCTTGGAATCTGCTTGGTCCTAGCAGTTAAGAGTGGGTGTTACAATTAACATCTTGCTGGAAAAGTGATGGGTTCATTTTGAGGCTCATTGAATGGGTCCTTGAAGAAGGAAGCATCCAAGTGAAAAGGATTTCAAATCTCTGGGGATAAGGTTTAAAATGTTCATTTGACCTTTATTAATGGCTGTAGAAAAGCTTAGGCCTAGATACAGAAACTGAAGATTCAATCTATACTTGAGTGTCTCTAGAATTAGGACAGGCTTCTCTTGTTTTGTGGCAGTGTTTTAACAGCAGACTAACAATCCTGGGAAGAGCAATTTTTAATGCAACAGTTTTGCAGCTTTAGTAAAATCTAGATCTCCTAAGAAATCCAATGCTTGATTACTCTAAGATGAGAAAGATAAGCCATAATTCGAGGCTTTTCACTGCACCACCAATAGGTTATACAATAAATTTTGAGCTCCCCATCTTACATTTTGAAAGATTAATTCTAACTGTGATTTGCCTGGATTCTTAGAGCTCACTAAGGCTATTGGTGTTAAAGACATGACAGGAGACAACGTGACATAAAGCTCACATTTAAGGGATGCCTTGTTAGGTACAATGCTTATATATGCTGACATGTAAGTTCATCATCTAGTTTACACAGTAGTAGCTTTGCAATGTAAGTTTCAATATCTACATTTATCTTGACCCTAAAATTGACATGCAAAAGGGCTAAGTAGTTTTCTATGGCCACAAAATTAGAAAATGACCAAAACAGAATTTGACTCTAGCTATGATTGATTCCAAAACCTAATATTCCACTGTTTAGTTTTGTCTCTTCATCTCTCCGAATCAACATCTCTTATGTAAATTATCTTTGTTTAGGAGCTGTCTTAGAGTTCTTGTTTTACAATGGGGTGAGAAGAAAATATCTCCTTAAGAATGAAAGCAATTAAAACAAGGGTACTCCACAGAGGGAGCTGAGTTTATTTTACCTACCACATGTACACTGAATATGAAAGAAAAAGAGTATGTGGCAAATGATTCTCTAATGGCAGAAAAATATTATAATTTATGCTCTACTACATCTTGATTTTGTTGCTTATCTTTAATGTCTATAATAAATTGGTCAAACAGTAAAACTCTTGAAAAAAAATCCAAAATTTGTTGCCCAACTCTTTTTCTGCTGTTATTTGTAACATCAAAAATCCAATTGCTCCTTATCATAGATTAGAAATTTGCTCTGAACTAAGGGGCATGTACAGTTTTCAATCAGTGAGTATTAATGACTCCACCACTGGAGTCTCATTCCCTTGCAAGGATGCTAATGGGCTGCTGCTCCCTAAGAGAGAGGATTGAGAGGCTTGGTTTCTACTCGTAGTCTTTGGTTTCTTGGCTGTGTTCTTTCCCTTGTTTATGTTTCTTTTAATTAACATTGAATTTCTTCATTTTATGCTTTGCTTTTCTTCTGTTTGTACAGTCTGCAGGCAATGACTCCTTGGGTAGCACTTATTAATTAGGGAGAAATGATAGCTTGAGGGTACTTCCTGAAGTACTTGGTGCTGGGATAAACATTGTTCTGCTGAAGCCCCATTAGAAAAACTTTTATGTACCTAGTTAAGACCTGCATGATGCTCTACCAATTCCTCTCTTGTCTCTTTTATCTTTACTTTAACTCTGGTTTATTTTATTCAGATTCTCATTGTGTCCCAAATAATCTAAGCCAAAAGTATTATTAGGTTTTAAAATAATTTGCTTGTATTTTTCTTAAAGAGGCTATTCACAGTAGCCTTTTGGGAAAATAAAAATTAGGATTCATTGCTGATTGATTAAATAGAAGCAACTAAAGAACCAAAGGGTATGTTGATTTTAAAAAGGAACTTCTGAAAGTATCTGCTCATTATTATCCAGAGATAATAATTTTGCTTCTATAGCTCAGATTGAGAAAGCTATACATAATAGAATGCAGGATCCATGACATGGATTCTCTTTCTCAATTTCTCACTATTTTTCTCTCTGACCTTTCCTTCTCTCTTTCAGCTATCTATTCCTATCTATCTGTCCACCTGTCATCTATATATCTATCTACCTACCTACCTACCTGTCATCTATCTATCTTGTTTTTGCTAGAGAGGCAGAATGTTTCATGTTTTAGAACCGAGTTGATCTCATGATACAAAGTACAGACTATGATTTATAATTAATGATTTGTAGACCACAGTCTGTGTGTACTTTCTACAACCCTCAATCAAATACCATTTCTAACACTTCCCAAACTTACAAGTATTCAAACAGCAGACTTTAATATGAGACAGAAAATCATTAAAAAGAAAAAGAGACTCAATGCCTTGATGAACTCCACTTTTCTTTGTAGATAGTAAGCAGCTTGCACCAGAGATTTTATGGGATCATCTTGCTATGTATGATTTTATTTTCCTCATGGTGACTCATGGAATTTTATCCTGAGGCTCTCAATGGATCTGTTATAGCCAAGCTGATGATGACACATCTCAGAGGCTCCTTCCATATTGGGCCTCACGCCAGCAATCTACGCATCATGCTGTCCTATGATTCACAGGACAAAACTGCTCTAGACACCTCCCACTGCCCATAATGAGGCAGTGGGAGGGTGTGTGGCTAGGAAAGTTGCTCAACGGAAGCTTTTGTTGTAACTTTCTTCTCTGCTGCAGGAGGCTAACGCCAAAGCAAAGTATTAACAAGCAAAAGACCATGCATTTATGAGAGAGTAATTAGAATGTCCCTGGACTTTTAATTAGGGTGAAGAGTTGTGTTTTAGAGAGCTGCAATTATTTTAGGTTGGGGGAAAGGGCATAAAGCATGGAATCCTGGGAGGAAAAGTAATTAATTTATAGCAAAATGACTGAGCTGTGCCGTTTTGAAATACTGGTCAAAGTGAGTGTTAAAAGAGTGGGCACTTTGGCATTTCCATACCGTTGAGAGTAAAGAATTAGGCTATTTGGGGAGCCAAATTATATGCTTTTATTTCCCCAAATGTAATTTATTTTGTAATAAATTTGTACTGAAATCAAGAGTGGCTTGTGTTCTCTTATGTAAGTGTGACCACCTGCATGCTATTCATTCAATGGGCATTTACAGCATCTTTATAGGTGTGGAATTTTACAGCTGCTTTTCTGCAAAGACAGTTCTGACTAGATGCACAAAGGAGATGAAAGGAACCGTAAGAGTCTACCTTCATGTTCTTTTCCCTCTATGTGGGGAAAAACATCAGTACATGAAATGGCATTTGAATAACTTAAAGAGAAGTGTTCACAAGAGCAGAATAACTGAGAGCAGGTTTTGAGGCCATTAGGTGCATGAATCACTTGCTGCCTCCTCGGGGGTCCCACACCAGCTATTCTGAGATTCTGTCGGAGCACTTAATGTAATGTGTTGTCTCTGTCCTCCGCTAGACTGAGAGTTCCACGTGGTGAGAGATTTTTGTCATATTTATCTCTGCATCCTTGGTCCTTAGCATAGTTCATTACATACCACAAGTGCCCAGTAAATGTCTGGCGAAAGAATTAGTAAAAGAGATTGCTGTTATCATTTTGGAGGAAGAGAAGGAAATAGAATGATGGTTTTATATGGGCATAAACTGCAAAGGAAATGATTTGATTCTTTTCAGTCTAGAGACAAAATATGCTTTTCTTCTCATACTTCTCTGTTCAATTCAGCAGAGATCAGTAAACATTTACTAATAATATTTTATGTTGTGATTGTATATATAAACATGAAATGTTTTCTAACCTCAAGGGACTTAGAGTCTAGGGCAAAACTGGAAGTGACATAAAATTAAACAGATCATTTTGATATAATTTGACAAATATACTATGGGAGGCATTCAGGAAGCATTATGGAGGGAGAAAAAAGGGATATTAGGTCAGGCTGGCAGTGGGAATGGGTCTGAGATATTGGGAGAATCAGGAAACTCTTCCAGGAGGAGATAATACCTGAGTTGAGTCTTAAAGCAGGAATTCCCAAACAGAGAAAGAAGGGCATGGCTATGCGGTTAAAGGAAGAGGGGGGAAAATCCAAGACAGAGGACATGGAGGTGAGAAACCATATGACATATGCAAAGAATTACAAGTGGTTCATTACAGCAAGTGAGTGAAACCATGCTGTGTGAGAGGACAAGGGATGACACTGCAAACAGCAGACAGGGTGACTCCTACTTACCCTGTAAAGGAGATTGATTTGGACTTTATGCTGTAGGAAATAGGCAGCTAATGATAGGTTTTAAGGTGGACTTGAAGTAGGCAGTGTTGGTGACAAAAATAACTATTAGAAAGTGCCTGAATTTGTGTAGATAAAAGTCTAGAAGACTGTAGTAGTGGTAGACCCCTCTCCGTGTATGAAATATGTATGTTGGGGGTTAAGGCATATACATGGCAGCTAAAACAGTGAAAACTAAAGGATTATCAAGAAATATAGAACAGAGGCTCCCAAGTGCCAATCCACAGTATGGTGCTCTTCACCCTTCATAATTATTATCTGGGATATTGGTCAAAAGTAGATTCCTGAATACCTTTCCTCGAAGTTCTGATTCATTGGTGGAGAGTCAGCCATCTGCATTTTATGGCATTTCCTAGCTAATTTTGATATGTCATCACATTTGGGAAATGCTGATAAAAATGACATCAATGGTATCACCCATATTTTAGATGTGGACAAAATAAGAAGACCCCAAGAAGGAGAACGAAGTCGAGCAGTCAGTTGAAGAACAAGCAGAGGACAGAGGAAGAGGGAGTTTCTAGAAGGAAAAACAATGTGATGCTAGAGAATTCTAGTATGATAACTTGTGAGGAGTTTATTAGATTTTGTGATATTGAGGTCTAGGACCTTTAGAGAAAGTAGTTTAGGTGTAGAAGGGGTAAAACTTGGTTGCATTGAGTTGAGGGGTAGATGGTGGGAATAAGGAGGTAAAGAAAGTTAATAGACATTTTTTTTCAAATAACTTGATTTTGAAGAGGAAGAGAATGATATCTGGAGGAGGGAGAATGTAGGGTTCTAAGGATGATTTGCTTTTTACAAGAGGAGAGACTCCCTTAGATCTTGAGGGGAGAGAGCCAGTTAGAGCAGATGGGGGAGGAAAGATAGGTGTAGGTAGAAGACAGGACTCCTCATAGGAGGAGAAACACCTCATTCATCCTCTCAGACAGGAGGAAAGAAGGTAACAGAGACTAAGCCGGGTGAGGAAGGAAGCCGAGGTATAATTTTTGATGGGATGTTCAGAGAGGCATTAAGTGGCTCAAATAGTTGAAAGAGTACAAAGCTTGTTGAAACTAAACCTATGTAAAGAGCCCTATTGTTAACTTATTATTTTAAAAATATTTTTCTTGAAAATTGTGACAGCTTTTTCTACCCACATTGCATTTATTTTCCACATTATTATAATATGACCCTATAGTGTAGATTGAGCTCCTGTTGGTCCTATAAAACCCAAATCTCTTGCTTGCTGATTTAGTTGTTTATTTGCATCTGTCTCACGTTCCATGCATTTTGCATTCCCAGAAACTAGCGCAGGCAGGGAGACCTCAACAACTGATTGATTTCCTAGGTGGAACCTGAAAATTTTCCTTTTATAGACACCATTACTAGATCTGAAAGAAAGAGGCAAGTTAATTGACACCCAAATGGAGGACAAAATAGCAAAATCAGGGAGAACTTAATTTTAGCCTTCCATTTTCCTACTGGGCTTTTCTCCAGTCTGCAGATTCCCAAAAGACAAAGGCTAAGACCGGGTGTGAAATAGAGGCATTCAAAAACAAATAAATGAGAAAGCAATCTAACAATTCCCCTAACAAGAAACTAGCACTTTTGTTTGTACTCTGAAGTAAGAAGAGATGATGAATAAATTGTTTTACAGTCACTCAAATACTTTCTTTTAATCCAACTTTTAAGTATTTTTTTCTAAGTCTTGAAAATTTGAGAAGCCAAGAAACATAGAAATGAGACAGAACTACCCATAATACTGTACCTAAATATAACTACTAATATTTTGCTAAATGTTTTAAGTCTATTCTCTGTGCATAACTTTTTATAGGATAATACTACATATGCAACTTTAATCCTGCCTTTTTCACTTAATGTTATAACACAAGCTTTTCCTCATATATTGAAATATCTTTCAAAATATATCATTTTAATTACAAATACATCATGAAGTTTCTCATGTTTTATTTAGCAGTTTCTTTACTTTTTGATATCTAAATTGTTTCCAGATTTTCATTATTTTAAGTAGTACTGCTAGAATACTTTTGCATACAAAGCACTTTCCATATTTCAAGTTACTTCCTGAGTTATGATATAAAAGTCTATAATACCATTAAAGCGTTTGGTACTTATTATCAAATTCCTATCCAAAGACTTATGTCATTTGGAAAGTTAATCAGGAATATATGAAATGCATAGCTAATTATATATATACCATTTTCAAGTATTTTATTTTTGAAAAGTAAAATAATTTTTAAGCAAGACAAATCTTGAGATTTTAATTTTCATTTCATTCATAAATAATGCGATTGAATGTATCCCACATTTTGATATCATTTTATTTCTAATTTTGCAAAATTTCTACTTATCAATTAAAATGTTCCTTTTTATGGATTGATATCTCTAATTTTTAATATATTTTGTAAGTGGTACAATTTTATGTTACATACGAATGCTATGGCAAAGGCAAAATAATGATAACAAATTGCTTTCAAACTTAAATATATATATATGTATATATATATATTTTTTCTTTTGAGATGGAGTCTTGCTTTCAAACTTAAATATATATATATATGTATATATATATTTTTTTTCTTTTGAGATGGAGTCTTGCTCTGTCACGCAGGCTGGAGTGCAATGGTGCAATCTCAGCTCACTGCAGCCTCCATCTCCTGGATTCAAGTGATTCTCCTGCCTCAGCCTCTTGAGTAGCTGGATTACAGGTGCCTTCCACCACACCCAGCTAATTTTTATATTTTTTTTAGTAGAGACAGGGTTTCACTATGTTGGCCCGGCTTTTCTCAAACTCCTGACCTCAGGTGATCCACTTGCCTTGGCCTCCCAAAAGGTTGGGAAGACAGGTGTGAGCCACCATGCCTGGTAGACTAGACGTTATATTTTTGAATTATACAACTTGCAGTATGGAAGAGAGTTTACAATGTACCTTATTCAACCCTGTATTGTTAGTTCATTTTCATATTGCTCTAAAAAACTGCCCAAGACCAGGTAATTTACGAAGGAAAGAGGTTTAATTGACTCACAGTTCTGCATGGCTTGGGAGGTCTCAGGAAACTAACAATCACGTTGGAAGGCAAAGGGGAAGCAAGGCACCTTCTTCACAAGGAGGCAGGAAGGAGAATGAATGCAAGACGAACTACCAAATATTTATACAACCATCAGATCTTGTGAGAACTCACTATCATGAGAACAGCATCGGGGAAACTGCCCCCATGATTCCACTACCTCCATTTAGTTTCTCCCTTGACACGTGGGGATTCAGGGGATTATGGGGATGACAATTCAAGATGAGATTTTGGGTGAGAACACAGCCAAACCATATCAAACCTCTAGTTCAAGAAGCAGAGATTAAACCCTTAAAACAATTATTGGAAAAACAAGTTAGCTAGCGAACGATTTTATGATACAACATACTTTTTGTTATTGGACTTCAGAGTAAGTAGAAATCTATGTGACTTGGAGCAGCAGGGGAAGTTGTTATTAGAAAGAAGAACTTTTTGCTGGACTTTGAATAGAAAAAGTTCAGTAAAATGAAGAGAACAACAATTAAAGGGCATGAATCTAAGGCCAAAAGGTAGAAATGGACATGTCTCAGGTGCTGCAGAGTTCAGACCAGCCTGACGAGGGTAGAGGGCTGTTGTTGGGAAATAGAGTGTGAGATGAAGCCAAATTAAACATGCAAATCACAGATCACTTGACTCTTCTAGTTGAAACACATTATTCTGGGGTTCCTACTGAGCATAAGCTACAACCTGATTATACAAGGCCATCCTCGTAGTTACAAGTAGATTGCACTGATTTTGGCAAGTTTTAAGATGTTAAACTGTGCTGGGAAGACTACAAGATATATCTGGGTTGACCTGTGAAACTCGTTTTAGGAAAATCCATGCACAGGACAATATCATCAGCTGGACACAGGACTGGGCATGGAATACAGAGTCCTCTCATTATTGTGTCATCCCAGGCAGTTCTGTGATCTTAGGCTACTTATGTTCCCTGTACTTCAATTACCCTATTTGTACTCTATGCTCTTCTAGATCTCAGATTCTATAGCCTCTAGAAAGAGCTCTGATCAATCAGCCTCAGATAAAGAGCACCCTAGAGAAAAGAGAAAAAATGTGAATTGCAGGAAATCTCTATTGTCATCTTTAGATCTGGACTAATAAGTCCTTTCTTTTCATTCACAATTTTAGAAGGAATGAGGAGGTATCTGGAACTTTCTTCCTTTGTTTCTACCACAGATGTAGCAGAGGGCCAACTGAAGCAGATGATCAAGTTATCTATGTTATGTGTGTAGAGAGCAAATTAGCGGACATTTAAGAGACCAAGGCAGTAATTCAAACTTTCCCATGAAAAAGTCTGTTTTTACATCCTTGTGTGTTTCTTTTCTTTTAACTTTTTGACTATTTAATTCTTACATTGCCTCCTCTGAATTTCTTTCCTGCAGATACCTTGGTGAGTAAACCTTGATAAATTAAGCCCGTTTTTATTGTTTTTATTATATTCCTTTGGAGTTGTGTTTGATTTTGATCAAGCTTCTCTTTGTATACATGCCACATGCATTCATTCTTCATTTAGATTAGAATCTAATTAAGGGAAGAAACTGCCAAGTTTGGTTTCATTTTTATGTCAATTTTATGCAGCCCTAGAAAAATCTATCTTTTGATGAGTTGGAGACAACAGTAAGTTAGAGACAGAGCTGATCCATTACATCTTGATCATAAGTAGGCAACTGCACCGAAACAGTTCTTTCCCTTCATATCAAGAAAGTGTGTTGTTTATCTGAGAGCTTAGTACTGTGCCTGGCACATAGAAGGTTTTTAAAAAACTTTCTAAAACCAATATAGTTTTTTAAACCACTGTATCTGAGTGGCTTTATAACTCAGCAGTCACTACATGAACTGACTTACTATGTAGAAAAAAATATATTAGTTCAAAAAAGGGAGAAAAAATAATTCTTTTTAAACACATAAAACATGTCCTGTTCAATAGCTTCTCTAATATTTGTGGATGATTGGAACCCCTTTTCACTCTTATGTTTAAGGCTGTCATTCTGTATGGGGACATTGGCTGTTTCAATACATAGAATTATATTTGCAGGGAACTTAAAGTTCCCAGGAAATTTTCTGAGATATTATCTGATTAATCCCCATAACAACCCTGCAAGGTGGGTTGTGGAAATACGAGGGAAAAAAGGAAAGGAATTTTCCTAATACCATACAGTTTGTGTGTATGATGTAGCAATGAAAGTAGAACTTATTTTTTTCTGATGACCAGTCCAAGACATTTTCTGCTCTATAAATCTTTAATCTCTAGAATAGAACCTGTCTTAATTCCCTTATCCTTGCATCGACACAGCACAATTTATACAGGTGCTCCAGTTCTAATTCCATCTCTGAATATTCCAGCACTATCTGTCTTACCCACTTCCTGTCTTCATTTTTATTTCTAGTGTTCTCCCTGCAGGAGCTGACTCTTCCTTCTTTCTAATTAACGTTATGTGGAAACTCCTATCATAATGAAATTGCACGTGTGAGTGTTCTCTCGCCTGGCTTTCTTCTTAGTGCACCTGGAGGGAGAAAGCTTTTCTGCAGTCTCACCACATTATCTTTGCTGAGACAGAAACTTATAGGAACTAAGATAACTGCCTTCCTAAGAGTCAACCTTTTTATCAAACATTCTTTAGTTTAGGCACAGCTTTGATATTTGCAGAGGTTACCACTTGTTGACAAATAAAACTCACTGGTTCATGCTATTGGCAGCAAAGTCCTATGGAAGAGTAGTCAAAAACATGGACTTTAGAGGCAGACAAATCAGGTGTGAATCCTGGTTCTGCTATTTCCTGGGGCAATTTACTTCATTCGTTGGTGCTGATTTCCTCTTTTGTTCAATGGGATAACATATTAACAATGTCTACCTCACAGGATTATTGGAAAGTTTAAAGATAATTATAGATAATTTTTTACAGATAAATGAGTTAGCAGAACATGCAATCCTCTTCATAGACTGCAGAGCAAACCTGTGTGGCACATTTGCATTTCTTCTTCATCTCCACTCTCGTCCCTGCCCTACACTGGGGGGCTTTGTGTCCTGGAAGGCTGACCAATGAAATGTACATCTTCCTCCTCTGCCCTCCTGCTTGCTTGCATTTGGTTAGTGGGGAGTCCTAGCAAAAGAGAGATAGAGAAAGGAAAATGAGATTGCGTGCATCTTCTTATCTCTTTCCGTTCGGGGTCACCTGAGGTTAGCTGTGTCCCAGAGAGCAACTTCGCTTTTCGAGGCAGCCTACTCTGTATGATGCTTTTTTCTAGGTGTGGGCAACCCATCCCTCTGAGGGTAAAAACTTCGCTATTGCCAGTTCCAGGTACTGTGCCATCCTTTGTGGATTCCTCTACCGTATCAACATCTCCTTAAACAGTCTCTTTGTTAAACCTGCTGTAAATGATCCTAATATAAGTATGCTGTCTGTTTATTCCTGGACCTTAACTGATAGATTATTCATACTGGTTACTGGAAAGTAGATCTGCCTACAGACATATTATTTGAGAGAGGTTAGCATTTTTAGGAGAAAAAATAAGAGTGGACTGTTGTTGCTTGCCATTTGATGCTAAGAGGAAAAGAAGGTAATGATGATGGATGATGATAAAGAAATGATAATGATGAGCTCCATATACCTCCTATGAGCCAAGCATTCTCCTAGACAATCCTTTTTACCTCATTTATTTTGAAAACACTTATGTGTGTTCTTATCTTTCTTTTGCAGATCTGGAAAAAGTTCAGAGGGATCAAATAATGTACCTAAAAGCTACGTAAAATGCCAGTGGAGAGCTGAAATTTCAAACTATGACTAATTAGGTCCTTAGTCTATACTCTTTTACTGAGGCTAGGTGCCTCCTAGCTATACAGGCTGAGAAGAGCCATCCCATCATCAGTTAGTTTTCAACTGAATCTCTTTGCCTATTCAAATTTCTCTAAGTTCTAAATTCCTGTAGGAAAGTATCTCTTAATGATGGTCTTCAAATGATTTCAAGGCAATTTTTTAGAAAACCTGGTTAATTCAGCAAAGCTTATCAGGTCAAATCCATTATTTGTCTGATTTGACTGATTTGTTAACTATTGAGTCACTAGCCCAGTAGGGCAACTATTACATGGTTGTCCCTAAGGCTACTCATTAAATACTGGATGAATAATTAAATATTTTGAAGAAGTTTTTCTGTGATAATATGTAAGCTTCCCACAGCTGTTATCCAAAGTTTGTTTCTCCCTAGATGTTGAATATTTTGTTCACAGTTTGTATTATTTCTGTCCAATTCTTAAATGAAATGAGTAACAGAATTCTGCATTTTCTGAGACCTATAGGATGCTAATTTGTAAAGGTGATTCAATTCCTGGTGGTATACTAGCTGAGAACTTTCCATTTGTGGATCAGCTTCTCACTCCAAATCCTCCTCCTTAAAAAGAAAAATCCATACACACTCAGAAAATCAGTATTTATCTTAGCAACTCACATTTGATTGTGCATTTTTCTTTAATCTTCAGGGAAGCATTTCTATCAACCTTGGAACAAGGCTTTGTCCCTTGTTTCCTTTTGAGTCCCCAAGTTGCATCTACAGATATTCTTAGCCGTGGCAACCTTTATTTCTCTGTTTCTACCTCTACTTTGCTGATGTGGGACCTCTGACCTCCCTCAAAGTGTCTTCCTTTTATTTTGAGAAGACTTGGGAGGGTGACTCACATATATTCCAAACGTATTTTCAGCCTTAAAAGGGTTGTGTTCCCTACAGTCTTCTCCACTTTCATTTTGTATGTTTTTTCAAAAAAATTATATATGGTTACTTTGTTTTTTTATCTTTTAAATGTATAATTTATACTACTTCATACTTTAATATTTTTTGATCATTTTGGCAAAAGCAGTTCCTTCAGACCTTGGTCACTGTTACTCTTTTCCTTAAGTCTCAGACACATGTTTTTTGAGAAGCTAAGAACAAACCCAAATGATAGAACTACATGCTGCTGTTAGCATCAGCATACACCTACAATATTAGCCTAAACCTGCAATATCAGAGTTTCTGTGGTTTGACCAAGCCTTTCGTCTCCTTTCCCTTACAGTAAGTTCTTTCAGTCCACATGCAAATATACCTTATAAATGTGTAGGTTGTGTCCAGATTAGCAGAATATCATAAATGAACACAACATATACAGCTGTTCGATTTCTTCTTTCCTCAAAACTCAAAATGGAGAATCTCCATTGTAGTGTCTGGGAAAAAGTGAAGATTAGTTAGGTAATGAGGATATCAATGTCATTCAAGTGGCAATTACTCTGGAATACTCCTTGAAATAACAGTTACTGCTTAACAGTTGCTGCTTATACTTTTTGTTTTCATCTTCTCAAGCATTCCTTACAACCACTTGGAACTAAAGGGGTAGAGAACTCACTAAATTTACTAAAGAGTCATTGGGTTGGCTTCAAGGTACTATTGCTTATTGTCAGTGAAACAAGAGGCAAAGATGCAGTGGTTTAGAGGGCTCTTTTCTTCAGATGTAGGTAAGATTCCTCCAGCAGTGGATCACCTTGGTGATTCTTTAGTGACAAACTGTTGAGTCCCTAGCTGTCCCAACAAAAACCAACACATACACAACTCAGTTTGCATCTTTATTTCATACACGTAACTTTAGGTATGGCTACCATATCTATTTTTTTTCAGCCACTAAAAATGTAGACTTGAATATTTAATGGAAAAACAGATGGTGCTTGAAATCTCTAACTTACATTTAACAAAAGCTGTTTTGGAAATGTTGCTTTTGTATACTTTTTTGTTGCTTCAAACACAGCACCGTTTTAGCCTGTTCTGATGAATTATTTAAGAATTTCTGTCCTAGTCTAAGACAGCATTTCAAAGTGCATGTGTTAATCATATACTTGATTAAACATTTCTTTCCTTTTCTTTCCAGCATTCCCTTTGGCTTTTGAGCGGATACTTGTTGCAGTGAGAGCATCGACACTGGAAATACTAGCGCCAAGTTTAATTACTTAAAACACCACAATGAAAAGAAATACCTGTGATTTGCTTTCTCGGAGCAAAAGTGTAAGTAACTTTTGTTTTCATCTATTTTCTAAACATATGTACCTACAATATTTTACTTTTTGTTTTGGATTTTAATATTGTGCTATCATGATTAGGCTTGTGGGAAACCTTTAGTTAACTTTCAGTTCTCTGACTGTACACAGCTTATTAACAAATGAATATTTGTTTGTCTGTGTGGCCTGGTTAGCATTTGATGAGAATTCTCTTTCAGCTAGTTTATACCTTACCATTCATTGATACAAGTCTACAAGCATGATATTGAACACTCTAATTTTTGAGTGCATGCCCAAAATATATGATTAAAACTTATAATAGAAGGAATTTATGTCTTGAATAGGAAACTTTCTGGGCAAGTCCAAAAGCATACATTAAACTTATGTCATTAGGTACTTCAATCAGTCACATTCTGAAAGTTCTTCCCTTCGATGAGATTTCTACCCTGGCATACATCTCTAATTCCCTCTTTTAATCTTCCTTTTAAACATTTTAAAGTGAACATCCTCCGGGCTCTACTAAAGGTTAAGCCTTCTTTCCAATTACTTAGTGTTCTTAAGTTACCACAGTCATGATACCTTTAAAATGTATATTAGTTTATGGAAAAAAACAGATAGAGCATCTCAAAGAAAGCTACACAAGGCAAGGATGAAAGCAGACTGCTATTTCCATTAAACAAGCACTAAGAACACATCCCTTTGTTCATTTGCCCAAGGGGGGATGAGGCATCCAAACAGATATAGTTGTGACGTAGGAACATTCATTTGAAGGCATCAGAAAAACCACAAATGCAAACACATTTCTCTAATATGGGAGCACTTTGAGTTATAACTAGTGATTCTATGGTGATGGCCCAAGGCCATCTTTCATTCTTTCCATAGTGTTACCATCCAGCTTTTTAGGGTGAGGCATGAGTATTTGCAAATAAAGTATAATATGCCCAACTGGGTTTGTTAAAAAAGGAGAATATGCTAAGAGATACGCCAATCCTTTTACTGAATACTGTGTTTAATAACCAACCAAGAAAATTCAACAAACTCCGAGGAATTGTCCAAATTTATTTGTTTTACTGGTTGGTGTTTGGTTGTATGGATTATTGCATGAAAGAATGGGGCATGGCTTTGAGCCTGGAATTCCTTTTATAATCACACAAAGTTGCTCATTGTAATAGGAGGTGACCTGCATACCAATTGCCAAACTGCAATCACATCTTTC
Source organism: Cacajao melanocephalus (assembly GCA_963573385.1). Taxonomy (NCBI): domain Eukaryota; kingdom Metazoa; phylum Chordata; class Mammalia; order Primates; family Pitheciidae; genus Cacajao; species Cacajao melanocephalus. The sequence goes on from CAUYLG010048679.1 coordinate 34,339, forward strand.
TCTTACTGAGTTTTCTTACTACAAATTAAATATGAAAGCAAACTGTTCATATAATGTTTTCTTCTTTTATTGCATTTCAGAGACATGTGATCTAAAAATATATGTAAAGGCAAAAGGGAGAATATTTTTAATAATTACAAATATGTCATTAACCATTGCCCTATTCTTGGAGGAAAACATTGTAAAAGCAAATGATTAACTGAGCCATGACTTTAAGGAACTGAGAGTACTTAATGATGCTTGGAGAGTTCCTATTTGTATTTGTTTAATGCAAAAAATTTTATCTTGGTGGAAAGGCTCAAGCTTTCCAGATTAAGAGAACTGAGTTGCCTACATTTGTCCAAATATAAACAGTAGAACTCTTATTTCACTGCTTCTTAGCTTCTTGAAAATCCACTGGCATAAAGAAAATGCTTTTACTTAATTAAATGACTTTAAGAAGAAGTTAATGTTTATTAGAAAAAAGAGCCAAACTTACTGCCTAGTTAGAAGTTGTCACTTTAGGACTACAAAATTTTATTTTTCTCTGGTCTAAGCATGTTACCCCCCCAATGCTTAAGTTTTTGCCATAATGTAACCCAAAATTGTATACTTAGAAGTAGTTGTTTCCTGTGTTTGGTGAAGAAAGCTTAAAGAATTAGGTCTCTTTAGAATCTGAGGATGTTTTTCTTTGGCATTATGACATTTGAAAATCCAAAAAATGTTTGAAATTTAAAACAGTCAATGTTCCTCCCTACATGCCTCTCTGTAGGTCTTGTATCTTTCATTGTGAAAATGTAAGCCATACAAAAGAGGTGGAAAAAAAGATCATCCTTAAACAGTCACCTTATTTAGTGAATTCCTCTCATGACAGGGATTCCAGTGTATCTTGGAAGACCATTTAGTCACTCTTCATCTCAAACAATTCAGGCATAAGATGGGTGGTTAAACTAGGTGAGAGTTCTGTTTTTTACCAGTTATGAGTTTCTATGATTCTGTATCATGTTGTGCTCATTCATAAGTTGAAGACCAGTTCCCAAATAAATATAAAATCAAGGCATCAGGGGAAAGAGAGTATATTAATCAGCTTCAGCTACCATAGCAAAATACCATAGACTAGGTAGCTTAAGCAGAAATGTGTTTTATCATAATTTTGCAGGCTGGGAAGTTCAAGATCAAAATGCCAACCAATTCTGTTCCTGATAAGCGCTCTCTTCCTGGTTTTCTCATGGCTTGTAGACAGCTACTTTTTCCCTGGGTCCTCACATGGCAGAGAAAGAAAGCAAGTTGTCTGATGCTGCTTCTTTTAAGGTCACTAATCCCTCCTTAGGGCCCCACCTTCATGATTTCATCTAATCCTAATTACCTCCCAAAGATACCACCTCCAAATACCATCACATTGCGGGTTAGGGCTTCAACATTTATATTTCAGGAGGACACAAACATTTGGTCCATAAGGGAGTTTGATATTCTTGAAGGATGGATGATTAATTTTAATAAGTCTCTGTCATATTTAAGCCCAAAGGGTAGTGACAAGTATACTGGAATCTGTATGTTCTCCCAATTTGATAACACTGAAAATGATCTGGTCAACATATTTGTCTTCATTTCTTGTTTTCTAAATTTTATGTTAGGGGCATTTTACTAATGATGTTTGAAGTCTAATAATCTCTTCATAGACCTAGGAGTTAATTTTACTTTTATCAAAAAATGATTTTCCCCTTTCTTCATTATTCTTGGTTTGCTTATTTTATATTGTTTTTTCTTAATATCCAATCCAATGACACAGGTCTCTGAAGTATCTTGTCCTATCAGTGGATTTACTATGCAACTTTTCAGATGTTTATAAATTTCAGAACTGACTATCTGAGTTACCCTTCTTCCCTCTTCTAATGCCTGCTTTCTTACTGGCTTTTAGGTAATCAGAGGAAGGAGGGAAAGGTACAGATGAGAGGACAGGATATAAAACTTTTGTTGTTATAGTATATTTTAAAATCAAGAGTTAAACAAAAATTTTAAGCATCTTTTTTTTCTTTACAATATCCCTATTATTCTCTAAACTCATGAATTTTTATGAATCTTCTCATCTGGAGAATAAACTAGATGAATTTTAATTCTTATTCATTAATGAATTTTCTTGTGTATTGAATTCTAAACTCTCTTGTAGTCTTTCACATTAAATTCCCAATTTTCCAGTGCAGTGAATCATTTTCTTCCTAGCAGTTTGAATATATTCAAGATGTCATCTACTCAATTGGATTTGTTAATTTTCTTGAAGAAATTGCCCTTTATTTGACTTAGGATTCTTTTGGATGCTCTACATTTGGATAAATTTGTCACTCACCAGATGTCTTTAATTGATGTTCCCTGTTCTTTTTTGAAGAATTGTTGTTTAGTGTTCATTCAAAACTGGAAGCAAGTCCTTGGTGTTTTGAAGACACAGTGTATCTGGCACATTCTTTGCATATTGAATTTAAGGCCCACCTAAATAGGTTGTCAGTTTTGAGTCCAGGAACTAGCAGTCCATCTGGTGAAATTATTCCCAGTAGGCTCCCTAGAATTGCTTGTTTTCACAGAAGACTTTAAAAATATTATACAAACTTTATAAACTAAAGTGATTTTATTCTTTTAAAAAAGGCATTTTTTTTTCCATCTGTACCTTTACATTGCTGAGTTTTTAGAAGCAATCACTCACCTAATGACCCAGGGTACGTTATTTATGCTATTTTATCTGCATTTCAGTGTCCAACTGGAGAAGGCAGCCAAAAAATAAATTTGGAAAAGATGACACATTTTGTAATGGCACTTCAGAGCTATCCGCATTCATTTTTTCTCACAATTACCCTGTAAGATAGAGTATTTTTTATTCGTATGGTTAAAGTAAAATTAACAAATTCCTTCCTAGGTGGGCTTCATTTCTCTGCTATATTCGACCCCACCTAAGCTATGAGGCTGACAAAGCTGTTGCAGCTTAGAATGCTAATAAAGTTAAGGATGTAGAAACTGATTTTTTTTACTTGTATTCACTCAGTTGGGTCCAAAGAAGGTCAGAGGTTATACTGTAGGTAAAAAACCATTTGAAAGGCACAAAATACAAAACAAAATCAAGTTCCTGCTTGTGTCTTTATTCACAATAAATTGATATGAGAAGTTGTAGTTTTAGAGATTTTACTCCTTTGGTCCTTACGCCTGCCTTCCGGCTTATTCTCCTTCTTTACAAAGTTCTACAAATATTTACTGCATGGTTGCTATGTGTTAGGCTCTGGGTATCCAATGCAAGATACATGTTCTCTCTGCCCTCATAGAGCGTATCTGATAACTAAGTTTATTATTTTTATAATTTGTTAAAATTATTTCTCCACCCTGATCACCCAAATCTATCCCATTTTAATCTTTAATTCTTAGTAGGAAGATTGAAGTTCTGTCTCTCTCAAGTCTCTATGTACTTGCACATTATCATGTTGTCAGCACCCTGTTTAGTAGGGATATTTTGAGCTATGAATAATGTCCCGTAATTGACAATTATGCTCATTGTTGCAGAAATGTAGATTATTTCAGAGTGGGTAAAAAGAATTTTTCTCAGATAATCAACAATAGTATAAGAATAGCCAAGAATATAAATAAATGTGGGTATGACAGGAAAGGTCTGAAAGAATAGGGACTGATCAGCAACCATTTGCTTTGAAATCAATCACATGTCACATGACTATTTTAGTCGCCAAAGCCAATCATTAAATTGTCATCTTGGAAAAATCTCCCCTTTTTTTTTCTATATTGTGATGGTTTTCTATTTCATTTTTGAAAAATTTCAAGTTGCAGTTGAATTACAAATGATTATGTCCAAGACATAATTGCATATATTGTACTTACCAGTGTAAACACCACAGATGCACAAAAATGGAGACGAGTCTTGTTGCATTGACAATGAATATTAAATAATTATTCTTACAGACAAAAGCTCTCTATAACAAGGTGAAATTTTGAAGAAAAGCATAATTGGTGGAGTTTTCTATCAGTTGTATTTGCTCTAGCAAAATGTTTATGTATAATGGCTTCTTATTTTTAACTGAAGGTAATTCTCTATTTTAAAATATTGTTTAGCTGTTTTTTTCATTATTGAAATGGCAAATGTTTTGAAAACTAAAAAATTGACTTCAACCAAAATTATTGATGTGTTTACATTGTTTCTCATGATCAGCACTTTCAAGGGCAGAACTGGAATGGTCCCTGAGTTACAGTTCTGGCTTTGCATCTGTGCATCTATGTCTTGGTAGAAGAAGTGGGAGTAAAAGAACCATAAGTAATTAGATTTGTTATCAAATGCTTCTAATATCTAGCATGATTTTTTTTCAAAGGTAAAATGAGAAAATAGCATAGAAATTGCATTTTAAAAAAAAGCAAGCAAAAAATCCAAACCAAACCATCAAGCAAAAATCACTTTAAAAATGCTTTACAGGCTGGGTGTGGTGGCTAACGCCTGTAATCACAGCACTTTGGGAGACCGAGGCGGGCAGATCACGAGGTCAGGAGCTCCAGACTAGCCTGGCCAATACGGTGAAATCCTGTCTGTATTACAAATACAAAAATTAGCTGGGCATGGTTGTATGTGCCTGTAGTCCCAGCTACTCAAGAGGCTGAGGCAGAAGAATCGCTTGAACCTGGGAGGCTGAGATTGCAGTGAGCTGAGTTCGTGCCACCACACTTCAGCGTGGGTGACAGAGTGAGACTTTGTCTCAAAAAGAAAAAAAAATGTTATATAATAATCAATTATGTTCTATACTTCTGCAACAAATCCTTTAAGTCTCAAAGATTTCCTAAATGGAATTAATCCATCAATAGGCAGATAACAACTTTATTTTTATTGTTGAAAAAGGTCACTCTTGTCAGTTCACAAGTTTCCCTAACTTTTGCAAATTAAAAGTCATAATAGCAAGGCTAAGAATGGTTGGTTGGTATGTAGTTAGTGCCACTTTGACCCTACTTTCCAGTTCTTTCTGTTACCTAGCATATGCCATATGCCACACACACAGAGGTGGTAGGGATACAGCCCCACTTACAGCACAAGAACTGGGAATAGACATTTAGCTTACAACTCTTTTATGGTCATATTCCCCTCCCACTGCCATTCTTTCTACTCTGGTAGTCTGGACTTCTGCTTTGGCAATATTGCTTCTGTGGTAAGGATTTGACTGTGCTTGCAGCCCTCACCATCCCGAATTTAATCCAATCTTCAATATTTATTAAACTGTCACCAACTATTTGGCCAAACTCTGACAGTTACATCCTACAGAGCTGTTCACCAAATGGTGCCCCAGCAGTTCAGAGTTATCACACCACCAGTTCCCTTCTAGGCTGGACTTTAAGATTTGCAGAGAATCTTGCTTTTGAAATTACATTGGCTTTTGGCTAAATGTATTAAAATTACTGAAAAAAATGATAACACCACAGTACTGCAATGAAAACAATCCTTTCTATAAATTCATTTAAAACAAGAAACAACAAGCCTTAAATATCATCTCTGCTTATTGCATGTCCATAAAAATATTATTAAATGTCCAACTTTTATTTTTCTAGAAGAGGCCATTACATAACATTAATTTGCCCAGCGGGGTTCTATTTGAACATACCAAAAAGAGACCTAGACATTGCTCAGAAACAATAGTCTCTGAAAGATACTCAGAATAAACAAGGGATTGGAGGAAAAGATGAGAGATCTCTAGTATGTCTGCATATAAGAGCTGAAAAAGGAAAAGATTCCAATTGTGTTTTTTCTTTGCAAGTGCTCATGCAGGGCTTCAGAACATGTAATCCTCACCCAAAGTAAATGAAATAATTGGCAGGTAGTCAAAGAAGACCATACCCTTGAGTGGGTGGTACTGTTGTCTATTCACAAAGCATTTATATGTTTTGATTTTCTGAAACAATGCTGGAATGTCCTAATGCAAGAAGGGAGAATTGAAAACAACAACCCTAAAATACAATTAAATATTGGTAAAAGTGACTCAGAATAGATGGAAGTTAAAACTTTCTGACAGGGTTTTCTAGCATTGAGACAGTATTTTTTGAGGAAATTATAAAATGATCTTATATCAAGATCTTTTCACAATCTGATGAAGTCTTTATGGTTCTTTATATTGTTAATATCATACTCTGAATTATAAAAATTTAAATGTTTCAGTTTATAGTCTTTAACTTCTCATTATATTTATAAATGTGTATATAATATGTGCATATGTAGACATTCACAAGGATAATTAACAAATATGTTAGTTGGCATCTGCTCATTTAAAACTAAATATATACTTTCATTAAAACTAAATGTATACTTTCATTACAGTAATACACATCATTCATTAAATTATCTTGTGGCTTAGTTTTAAAAATTCTTACCAATATATGACTTTGGGTGAATGACCTCACTGGTCTCTGTATCACTCATGTATAACATGAGGGGAGTAGCTTAAATGAATGAAAATATTTCTTTCAACTCCAAGGCTATGACAATGTATTTCCAATATTGTATACTTCTTAGGACAGCCTCAGTAATAATTTTTCACATTATGAACATTGCAGTAAAAGAATAGGTTCTTCTTAACCTAACAAATGACTATCCTTTCCATCCAAAGTATAAACAGGATTCTGATTAATAAATTGAGCTCATCGAATCTCTGCCAAGTTTGCAAAATCACTGCTTCTGTTTGTTGGACATTTATTGCCTCTAAGAATTGATGGAATTGAAAATAACCTCATATTACTGGGACTTCAGAGAATTAATTATTTAAATTTTTTGCTGCTTTAAACATTAATTTTGTTTCTTTATCCATACATTTCTTTCCCCATACATGTTGCTGATAAGAGCTGTAATATTTTGAGTGGTTGTTCTTTGAAGAAATCTGAATCCATATTCCAATGACAGCAGCTTTGGCCAGTGACTGGCTCTCTGCTGACAACTACCATATTGACCCCTGCAGTTCACCTGTGGTTGTACCAAGCCTGTCTGTTTTTTCATTAACAGAGACCTCTGAATTGTGCCAAATGTGGACAGTGTGGTTTCTTCCTCACTTTCCTGAATTATAACCAGTTCTAGGCATTAATATGCAACCAAATTTTACTGAGTCCTGGGCATAATGGGAGGAAATCATAGTGTAGAAAGAAAACCATAGGACTGAATATAAGAAGTCATCATTTCTGGCATTATAGGACAAACCTAGTCCTTTCTGCTTAGTTACTGACCTACCCGCTGTTGCTTTGCTTATCTTCCCACAGTGAAATGCCTTTCTTCTTATGTCTTACATGGTTTCCAGGCTCTTTACTCCAGGAAACGCAGGAGAAACCCCTCATTCTACGTTCAAGTAAACAAATAATTTACAAAGATACAACTCTGCCCACCACAAAAACTCCTTTCACTGCATTACACAAAGGCATTTAGACTAGAACATCTATGCTACAGTCACGGACCTTAACTAGTTCTTTGTCAAACCAAAGGAGCAATCTTTCCTCAAAGCTGGAATAACACCTTTTCCTTTAAAAGAACACTCCGTGTCCCATACTCCGAGGTATTTTCATTAAGACTTTAGAAAATACTTGGATCAGTTATCAGCCAAGAGTACGCCCATTCCAATAAAAATATTTAAAGACATGGAAAAATCAATGAATCCAAACAATCATCATTCTTGCCAAACCTTTATCATTTCTATAACTCACAGTAGATAATCTCAAGTTCTTCATTTTAGTAAATTAAGAAATTTCACCATGAACCATCTAGCTTCTGATTTAAGCTCAGAGATGCAGAGAGCTTCAAAGAGTGTCTTTCTCTTCCTTACTGTAAGGAAAAAGCTGTACAAACTACCCATTCATGATTTTAAAAAATACGCCAGAAATCTGAGGTTGTAGGGCAATCAAACAACTCAAAATCTAGAAAGAGACAGGCACCTGCAGGAGAAAGAGGATGGCATCATTTGTTTTTCCTAGGGCAGACACCACCAGATGTCATATAAACCAGCAAGATGATTCAGCTAAACATTTTAATGAATTGCTAAAGGCTGAGTATGCGCTAGCATGAAAATGTGACACTGGAGATGGCAGATATAGGGGGTACATCCTATAGCAGGTTTTTCCTCCACAAACCCCACTAAGGCACTCTCGGGAAAGACTGGAGACAACAGCAGCCACTCTCAGAAACACACCTATTTCCCAGTGGAATAAAAGAGTTAATTGACAAAAAGAATAACAACAACCATTGTCTTAGGGAACTGGAGGAAACCCATTGGTGATGGTGGCAGTAAGAAACATGATTGTGGTGACGGGAAGAGAAAGAAGTAATGCTCTGTCCCCAGGGGTGGGGTAGGGAATATATGCTAGGATTAGCAGAACAGTTGGAGAAAGTTGCAGGAGCACTTTTGAAGGCCACATTGCTTATACAGAGGTACACATTGCCTACATAAGACTGAGTCTTAATCAGAACATCAAGAAATGCCCTTCCTCTCTGGCCTGCTATCAACAGCCTAACAAATGTTGAGTATAAATAATATTGGAATGTGGCTGAACATTCACTTTAGGTCCTGGCATTAAGGGAAGACCCAAAGGTAAAGGGGAAGCAAATCTTAAGAAAATAACAACTGGCAAGCAATTTCACAATCTACTCCTCTTTAAGCCTCCAAGAATATCTACCTTGGTATCTACTGTCCTACACAAGATATCTGGCTTTCAGCAAAATATTATGAGGCACATGAAGAGGCAAGAGAAAGAACTCCAAAGAGATAATACATTCAAACATGTGATATATGGAACACATATTAAAATTACCAGACAAGGAATTTAAAGTAACTATGATTAATATGTTAAAGACTCTAATGGAAAAGGTTGACCACATGTGAGATCAGATAGGTAATTTCAGAGGAGACATGGAAACTAAGAAAAATCAAATGGAAATGCTAGAAATCAAAAACATAGTCAAAGAGATTTTAAAAATGTCTTTGGGCTTGTTAGTAGACTTGAGATAGCTAAGGAAAGAATCAGTGGACTCAAAAATAAGTCAGTAGAAATTACCCAAACAGCAAAAGGAGTGGAAATAAAAGGGAGAGAGAAAGAACATAACAGAGCATCCAAGAACTCTGGTAATATTATATGGCATGACATATTTATAATTAAAATGATAGAAGGAGAAGAAAGAAAAAAAAGAGGTAGAAGAAGTGTTTGAAGAAAAAAACTGAAAAAACGTCCAAAATTGATGATGGACATTTAATCACAGATTTGAAATCTCCAAGTATATCAAGCAAGATGCATACCAAAATAAATACATGTGTGCTAAGGCATATTATATTCAATTACTAAAAAAAACAACAACATAGAGAAAACCTTAAAGGCAAACAGAGGGAGGGAATGATAAATTACCTAAAGAGAAATAAGGATAGGAATTACATCAAATTTCTCCTCAGAAACATTGCAAGCAAGAAGAAAAAGGAATGACATCTTTAAAGTATCAAAAGAAAATCAAACCCTAGTAACCCAGAATTCTATACCCAATAATAGAGTTAAAACAGGAAGTTAAATTTTTCTGACTGAACTATTTAGGTTCCTATTCTCTCTGATGTCCCCAAAGTAATATGGACCTAGATCCTCTTTTTTTGTTTGTCTTTCCTTTTTCCAGTGTGAGAGGGTAAAGATGTTTCTTCTGTTCAAGACCAAGATCTCTACTGCCTCAGAGGACTTAGCTGCCTCCTCCCTCTATAGGCTCAATTGCAATGTCGATAAGCTCTCTTCTCTTTCTCTTTTTTACCTTGGTTTATGAACTAGACCATCCAGTCCTTTCTGTCACTCCTTTCTATGTATGTCTCTTTTGACAATTCTAATATTCATCTTTTTTTCCTAATATTTATTAATATTCTTTGCAAGGCTGCATTCCCCTTAAACTATGCTGTTCCCCAAGATTCAGTCATTGGCCCATGTAATATTTTAAGGTATGAAGACACCTTAAAGAACATCAGATATCTCCTTTCCTGTCTTAACTATCTTCTGTTTGAATCTCTCAATTTCCATATTCAGCAAATGTTTCCGGTTTTAGTCTTAGAACTCTAACCAAGTGCTTGCTGAACATTCATAACATCTACACAACATTTCTCAAACTAGATCCATTCACTATTCTTCCTCATCTTTAAACATACTGCTACATATTCTAAATACTCTCTATTATATTTACTGCCTCAGCTATGGATTGCCTAAGGCAGAGCCCTGTGAACCTTCCTTTGCTCCAGACTCATCATCCCTCCCAACATCTAAACAAGCAACAGGTGTTACTGCATGTAATGTGGGGTGTATATTTCTGAGTCCTTCTCATCCCAGCTTGACTTCTCTTTCTACCAATGCCCTGGGGATCACCTTATTTTTTCTTCTCAAGATGTATCTCATTAAAATATACCACAGTAGTGAGAAGTAGTAAAATTATATAGTATATATGGAATCTGCTGACATTTGCTCTATTATCTGTTCTGTAGCAACTCTACTTTTTTCGTATCAACAATGTACTAAGTGTTTTGAATCTATATCTTCTCACAACTGCTTTTGATTAGATTTTAAGATCATCTTTAAATACTGAATTCATAATGTTATATCTTGATTGTGTTTGTGTAATTTCTATTACAACCATCATTCATAATTCATTATTTTTAAGGAATAATTATAGCAAAGGCTGATTAGATGAAATGTTAGATTATTTATTATACCAGATGTCAAATGGAATTAAAGTCTAATATGTGTGCTGATGTGACTAAGAATAACAATAATAATTTAGAATTGCAAAATGCTTTCAAGTTTCCATATACCATTACAACATTTTCCTATATACCATTACAACATTTTCCTGTTTTTTTTTTTCCTTTATAAAAACTTAGAGGTAGGAAAGGCAGTTATATTTATCCTTATTTCACGGAGACTCAAAATGAGCCTTTGGAGACTCAAAATGAGCCTTAGACAGATTGAATTAGTCAAGATTGCATACCTACTAATGGTGTAGCCCAGATGTACTTTAGTTCTTCTGACTCCAAATTCCTTGCTTTGGTCACTAAACCATGGAATGACACAAATGTAACTGTAGGCATCACTTAAATACTAATGTATCTGTTACACCATGTGCCTACTGGAGAGAAAGGAACATATTTGTAGTCAAGTGTCTATATTTATAGCTATCCTCACAGTTAAATAACAATGTTATATTGTAAACTCTAGATATTTTTGCATTCTACAATATGACAGATAATAGATTTTTTGTTTAGGAAGACATTTTAATTATGAACGGAGGCTTGTTGCGGATCCCTGTTATCCTTTGTTAAATCACAAGGAAGGTAAACTCTTTTGCATAATAAAGTATTAGGGTTTTTAAACCTGTCCCCTGACTGCTCAGGAGATAAAGTTTGGGGAGAGGCAGTGCTTTGGAGGACTCTGGTAAGTGAAGAGATAGAAGAAAGCTTCTGCAGGGATACAGCCATGTGGCAGCAGGTAGGGCTTAGGAGAAGGAATTACCAGTTGTCCCGGTAGCAGAGATGGCCTGGTTAAAGCCTCTTTAGGATGAATGAGTTCTAGTAACCAGTTTTAAAGATTTCCCTGCTCTTTTTTCCCTCAACCCTTTCTTTAAACTTTTGTAATCACAACAGCATTATAACAATTTTGCCTCTCGATGGGAAAAGAAGGGCTGTGTTCCTACTTGAGACAAAACAGGGAAGAAGGGTACTGGGGGCAGAGTAAAAGAAATGATGACTGTGGAATTGCAGTAACTATGCAGAGGAAGCCGTGACAAATAATTAGGCTTGGTGAAGCACCTCTGCCTTTGGAGTTATTTCCCAGAAATACTGGGAAGGGCTCTAAATGTCCCATTTTATGTGGGGAGATGGTTTTGTTTATTGTATTGCCCACAGAAGTCTGAATACATTCATATTTGTGTGTGTGTGTGTGTGTGTGTGTGTATACTAAAGTACTTGGCATAAGGCTATGCTATTTCAAATTAACTCATAAAATAATTTGGTTGATACAATATGCTGTGATCAAAATTTATTGAAGGCCTTACCAAAGCCAATATATATGTGTGTGTATATATATATATATATTCACTCATTTAATTCTCAAAACCATTCTATGAGACTAATATTTTATGTAACTATTCTATGATACTATTATTATTCCTATTTTTTGGATAAACAAACTAAGTACTTTGTGCACTTTGTGTAAAGTACACAAAGGAGCTGATATTTATGTCTAAAATACCTAAAACATACATTTTTGAAATAATAGAATATGAGGAAAAAGTCCCAAAATTTTATGTAGGTTTTAATAATAAAACTGAAAAGTCAAATCATTTTAAAACCTTAAAATTAGTATATGGAAATATTTTGCTCAAAAGTGAATTTTAGACCTCCTGTCTGGATGTGGATACGAAACACATTATTCAGTTTCTTTTTTCTAACTTTAAATAGCTTGTAAGATGGCACCTATGCAAATACCAATTTCTCTAAGATAAGAGGCCATACAGGCCTTATGACCTTTTGAACATATCTTCCCAAATCCTTCATTTCTAATTAGAGGATGGTCATTCAGATTTCACTACATCTAAATCCACAGTGGGATAGGTTTCAATCCTTTCTGGAAAAAACATTTACAAAGCATATATGAGTTTCAGAATAGTAAGAGCTTTTATTTAATCTCTCTTTGAATGTGTTAACACTTCCTTCTACCTCAGATCAATGCATTTTAATATTTAATAGAAAACATTAAATATTAAAATATTAAAAATTATTTAATATTTTAATAGAAAACCCTAAAATATTCTCTAATTTAAGTTTTATATTTTGTTTAAATTGAGCTTTCATTGTTTCTATGATCAATTTTCAATTTGTTTCTACCTTGCACTTCAGTAGAACTAAAATGAATTCTAAAAATTCACAACAGCCTTCATCAATGTTCCCTTTCAGTAAACAGTATCTCTCTCTGTACATATTTAGAAAAACATAATTTTAAGAATCAACCGTATCAACCTAGAAATATGGTTTATTTCTCTCTCTCTCTCCAAAAACAATTGCAGTCCTTTCATATAGTTTATCACCTTGCATTTACAAAGGAGCCACAAAATTTGATTTGTGTATACTACTTTTGCTTAACTATCTAGCTATCTAGCTGATGTACACATCAACAAATGACAATGTGTTCATTCCATCTTTGATACATGGACTATATTTGATAAAAATTCCCCTATATTTTAACTTCCAAAGGTAAGGCGATTTTGAAGTATCTAGAAGATAGTTTCTTTATTTCAACAATCATAACTCTGTGCTGCAAGATACAGATTTTGATCCCAAACTTGAAAATATTTTAATGGTTAGATTATCATACTTTCTGTATGACAGATTTTATGGGATTTTCACTTAAGCTTTCCTATCTTGTTCTCCTCTTTAAAAGTAAATTATTGGAAGTTTCATCATTTCCATTATCAATACTAGAAATTAAACAATCAGGGATATATGTATTCTCAGAAGTGCCTCAACAGTTTACTGTAATTTAGTAAGATGTTCTCTTCTGTTGTTTCATCTGTTATGTCATTACATACCATCTGTGTCATTATTGTGTTTCTCTTCATGATTTTTCTGGATTACTGAAATTCTCTAATCAAGTGCTCTTTATTGTATGTACAGAGGCCTCATTATCATAATACTATGTAAAACATTTGTATAGTGCCTTTCAGTTTACAAAGTCATTTTCAGAAACATTACCTTGTTTGCAACTCATAACAACCTTGTACATTAGGCTGTGTTATTATTTTTATTATTATTTGTAGATAAGAAAACACTTTTATCAGATAATGGAGAAGGCATTTAAATGGAAGATTTTCAAATCCTTACCCAAAATCTGTTCACTCTCTTTTCCCTCTTTTTTCCTTTGTGCCTTTTACTCTGTATCCTTGGAATTACGTAGATCAATATTCAAAGGCTAGCCTATCAGTTGCTAGCCATTATTACTTTATTAAGCTGAGCCTTATTTGACTCATCCAAAGAATACAGATGATAATGACTACATCATAGGATTATTATGAAAAATAAACTAGATGAAGCATGTTAGTGTCTAACACAGTACCATTTTACCCATCTGGTGGCATAATATTCTAGATTGCCTATTCCTTACTGCTATGTAAATTTTCTTTTTTCTGAAATTAAAATAATTATAATATTTAATCCAAGTTAGACTCTGAAAAGATCATCATCAGTGTAATTTATGAGGAAAAAAATTTTTCTTTTTCAGAAAAGAAAGAAAAATGCAGAGGATAGAGTAAAAACTGTGACCAATTTTCTGGGAACTGTTGTGAAATTGAGTTTCTTAGGCTTTTCGTGTGGATAATGCAAACTAAATATAATTTGCAGGTCCACAAAAAGTTAAGTGATATAAAATTATGCTAAAATCAAGAAGAATGGAAATTAATGGATTAAAAATATTCTTGTTATTGCATTCTCTCACTTTTTTTTGAGAATCTGTCTCTGCAGTAATAAAGGGAAACAGAGTTTATTTAGTTTATTTAGACTTGGAATGGTTGCATGCTTGTATCTGACTCAACATGAATATGTCCTAACTAATGGGGACTTAATGAAAACTTTATGTTACTATTAATTGCTTGTGGATTAATAAATGGATTTAAAAAATAGAGTTAGACAACTGCCTGATTTCTTCATCTCTTGCCTTTATTCAGTTTTTCTCTTTGTCTATTCTACAGTAGCAATGAATTCTATCTCATAGATAGGTTCAGAAACTAATACCAGCAAAAAAAGTTGTTGTGCTCTTTGTGAGGGAAGAGGTTAGATTAGGATGAATTATATTTCAGTTGACAAAAATCTGAGCAAATTCATTTTAGATATTTTGAAAACCCCTAAACAGTATATAAATACATTAAAGTTTAAATAATAAACACTGGAGGTACATCTTTTGTGTTGTAAAAAATGTAGTTGATCCTTTTCTTTAATGTTTCCTCATTTTTGTATTTTGGTTAGTGAGGCTTTTCTGCTGCAAGATTATGGATAATTTTGTCCATGTTTTTGAACATTCTTAAGTTTTTTCTCTTTTCCCCTAACCTTGACAAACAAATTTCCTTTCAAATGTACTAGACGCTTCAAGGATAGCTATTTGAAATAGTTCTTGAAGATTAATAATTCTCCATGGTAAGCTGTCTTATCCATATTGTGATAGGTGATCTTATAGAAGAGAAAAAGAATGCATAATCCTATAGTTAAAAAATACAATGAACAAAATGAGAAAAAAGCAGTAATAACAAGCACAACAACAAAAGCTCTAGTGGTATACTGAGAAACAATTGCATTCTTTTGTTCTTTTCTGTTCTTTTAAATCATTACATTGCATGAAGTACAGCAAATAGGTACTAACACATACCTAGACATGCACAATCAGCCCTCATATTCATGATTTCTGCATCTGTGGATTCAGTCAATTGTGGATCTAAAAGTTTTTTTAATCATCTGTGGTAAACATGTATAGACTTTTCCTTGTCATTATTTCCTAAAAAGTACAGTATAACTATTTACATAGTATTTATATTGTGTTAGATATTATGAGTAATCTTTAGGTGATTTAAAGTACACGAGGATATGTGTAGGTTATAATGCAAATACCCTGCCATTTTATGTCAGGGTCATGAGCATTTGTGGTATTCACTGGAAGTTCTGAAACCAATCTCACATGGATACCAAGAGACAACTATATAAATATATGTGGCTATGCAGCCTGCCTACTCAGAAGAGGGTTCACAGAAGAAGGGGCAGCATGGAGAGATTCATGATACCTTGTGAGGGAGAGTGGAGCCTACAGAGGAATGGTTATTTAGAAAATAGCCGATAAGTTATTTCCAGTGAAGAATTAGAAAACACAGAGATGATGGAATTGGAAGAATGGAGGCATTAAAGTCTTCCTCCTGAAATTACTATGCCAGTGGAAAATCTGCTCTAAACCCCTATCTAGGATAACATTCTTCTTTAAAAGATTTTACTTTTAACTTTGATAAGTCTTGATTAGCTCTCTTGAGTTTCAGCTGTTCTTTCACTATGTCCACCCTTTACCTATCAGTATCATTGAATCTTGTTGTAGCCAGAGTGGTTTGCAACCTAACACAGAAAATATCTATATCGCAGGGCTTTGTACCTTATTGCACAGGCAGCAGTCCCAGGCTAAGATTACCCCTTAATGCTGCAATGCCCACAGTAGTCTTGGACAGAGGGATCATAACAGTAGGTCTGCCCAGAATCTCTGGACAGATTTATTGTTGAAGACCATTCCTAAACAAAGCCAGTCTATAAAGATTGGAATGTATATTTACTTCTTTAGATGTGCAGATATTGATACATGTCCCCAAACTTCAGATATAATCAGGGAAACATGATGTCACCAAATGGACAAAATAAAGTGCCAGTGATTGAGCCTGAAGACATGGAGATGTATGAACTTCCTGACAGAGAATTCAAAATAACTGTTTAAGAAAGCTCAGTGAATGTTGAGAAAAGACAGATAAACAATTTTTTTTTAAAAAGGAGAACATTAAGTAACCCACGATAAGAAACAGAAAAATGGAAATAATAATTTTTAAAGTTAAACAGAAATCCTAGAGCTAAAATATACAATGAACAAAATGAAAAATGAAATAGCATCAACAGCAGACTTGACCAGGCAGAAGAAAGAATCTATAAACTTAAACACAGGGTTATTTGAAAATATACAGTTCAAGGAGAGAAATCAACAAAAAGGAATGAAGAAAGGATATGAGATTTATGTGACAGCATCATAAAAGCAAATGTTTGAATCACTGGTGAAAAGAAGAATGGAAAAACAAAGAAGTAGAAATCTTGTTTAAAGACATAAAAGAAGAAAACTTTTCAAATCTGGAGAAAGAAGTAAGTATTCAGGTACAGGAAGGTCAAAGATTTCCAATCAGATTCAGTTAAAATAAGACTATTCAATACATATTACAATAAAATTCTCAAAAATTGAAGACAAAGAGAGGGTCCTGAAATCAACAAGAGAAAAGAAGCAAATAACACATAAGGGCTTTTTAATAAGTCTATCAGCAAACTTCTCAGCAGAAACCTTACAGATCAGGAGGGACTGGGTGATATATTAAAAGTGCTGAAGGAAAAAAAAATGCCAGCCAAGAATACTATACACAGAAAAGCTGTATTTCAGAAATAAATACTTTCCCAGGAAATCAAACACTGAATAAGTTTATCATTGCCATACCTGTCTTAAAAGAAATGCTTAATGGAGTTCTTCAAGTGGAAATAAAAGAATGATAATAACACAAAACATGTATTAATGGCAGTAACACTAATACATCTATAAGTACAAAACTCATTGGTGAAAGTACATAGTCAAATTTGGAATATTCTAATATTGTAATGGTGGTGTTTAAAGCACTTATCTCTTTAGTATAAAGGTTAAAATACTAAACTAGTAAAACTAATAACTACAATAATTTGTTACAGAACATGCAGTATAATAAGATGTTAATTGTGACACCAAAATTCAAAATGTGCTTGGGAGAATGAGGTAAAAGCTTAGAATTTTTTTTCTTTTGCAATCCATGTTAAGTTGTTAGCTTAAAATAACCTGTTAAAAGTATAAAGTGTTTTTATAAGCCTCATGGTAACTTCAAAGGAAAACCCTATTATGGGTACACAAAACACAAATTGCAAGGAATCCAAAACACACTACTAGAGAAAATCACTTAACCACAAAGAAGGACACTAAGAGAGGAATAAAGAAACAAAGGCTCTAGAAAACAACTAGAAAACAATAAACAAAATAGCAGTAGTAAGTTCTTATCTGTAAATAAACCATAAATATAAATGGATTAAATTCTGCAATCAAAAGATACACAAAAATATATTTTTAAAAAATGAACCAATTATATTCTGCCCTCAAGGGACTCACTTCACCTGTTACATTAATTATTATATTCATATATTAATTATATAATTATATATAATATATAGTAATGTATCATGAAATCGAAGAGGACACAAATAAATGGAAAGATATTTCATGTTCATGGATTGAAATAATTAATACTGTTAAAATTTCTATAGTACCCCAAATGATCTACAGATTCAGTGCAATCCCCACCAAAATATTAATGACATTCTTCCAGAAATAAATTTTTAAGTTCATATTGGAATTATAAAAAAAACCTAAATAGCCAAAGTAATCTTGAGCAAAAAGCACAAAGCTTGAAGCATTGTACTTCCTGACTTCAAAATACACTACAAAGCTTAATTAGCTTAAGCAGCATGATATAGCATAAAAACAAACATATAGACCAATGGAACAGAATACAGCACCCAGAAAGAAATCCACACATTTGTAGCCAACTGATTTTTGTCAAAAGTGCCAGGAACACACAATGATCCATGTTTATTGCAGTACTATTTTCATGACAGCCAAGATATGGAATCACCTTAATCATCCATGCTGTTTCATGGATGAACCTGGAGAACCTCATGTTAAGTGAAATAAGCCAGGCATAAAAAGGGAAATGCTGTATTACCACACTCATATAGAATCTAAAATTGTTGATCTCATATAAATAAAGAAGAAAATGGTGGAGAGGCTAGACAGGTTAGGGCAGGGGGACTGGACAAATGGTCAAAGGATACAAAATTTTAATTAGATAGGAGGAATAAATTCAAGAGATTTATTTCTGAGCATGGTGACTGCAATTAATGGCAATATATTGTATTCTTGCAAAATTCTAGAAGAGTGAGTGTTAAATGCTCCTCACAATGTGATGACTATGTGAGGTAATGCATATGTTAGTTAACTATATTTAACCATTCCACAATGTAGAATACTTCAAAACATCATTTTGTATTTGATAAATGTATACTTAATTGACAGAATGTCAATTAAGAAACAAAACAAAACCAGCTCATGTCCTCCTACAGATATTTAGGAATCCCAGCATAATTAAAAGAGCCAAAGTTTCCATTACATTTTTCTTGACTGCAGGGTCCATGTTCGCTAGATCATTCTGAGTATGTTTTCATTTTTTTTTAACATTTAGTATTTTTACTCAATAATCAACATATTTACTTACAAGTAGTGACACAGATATTCAGCCACGTATATTTTTTCAAACTGATATCCTCTTGTTTCTGCACCATTTATTGAAGAATCCATCTTTTTTGTGGAAGTATAGGCTTTTGACTGCTTAAATAGAATAGAAAGAGAAAAGGAAAATAACTTCAGATTTCACTAGGTTTTGAGTTTTCGTAACATAAGGCATATTCCACTCAGACTTCTGGAAAATTCTATTTTTAATCCAGGTTTACTTGCTGACCAGTGCCTCTGAATAGTTTTCCTGTTATTTGTAAATAATGGACTTATTTTGAATACTCTGCATCCTTGGTTTTCCTTTTTACCTGATATTTAGAATTATTATTGATAATTTAGTAATAATTTTATCATTACTATCCCAATCTATTGCTTGATTTATCATCATATTGACAGTTTGAGACACATTTATTTTTATTAAATTATTTTCCTTAAAAACAAAGTGTTATAAAACAGAGGATTAATAGGACAAAATGAAGAATAAATAGCCATTAAGAGTCTAATGGTATTAAAGACAGCTCTATGGCATTTTGAGGTTAATATATTTAAATGATACATTCATTGCTAGAAAAGAATCCCCAACTGATATATCAGGCTTTACCAGATGGTTTCTGCTCGAATTCTTTCCTCTCCAATATCATCACCTCCTTTGTGGTGTGCACAGATTTCCAGCAAAGCAATGGGGATGTCCTGGGGCTAGTGGGCCAGGTTTCTTCTTTTCTATTCAAAGCCAATATTTGCTTTCCAAATCTTGCCCCTTTCTTGCTTTACTCAAGGCTTGGTGTGGTAGGGGAGGTTGGGAATGGTGAGAAACAGTGCCTCCTTATATGAAAGGTTGGAGGAAATAAGCTTACAGACTTGACAGTGCTACTTAAGGGTGCACCCCATAAAGAAGTTTCAATATGGTTAACTAGTTTGCAGAGCAGTGGTACAGCTGAGCCTTGTGCATCCCTGTAGTGATGAGTACAGTATTATAATCATTGAAGAAAATAGATATGGTATAATTTGGAATCAGCCAGTTACTTGTCAGTTACTTTTGCTGTCTGTAGGATCAGACTCACAAGTGCCTCTGCATTTGGGTAAATGTAAAACCAGATTTCCTATTAGAAAGAGGAAAGATAAAATAAGTAGAAAGATAAAATACATGGTGGAAAGGCTGCTCTGGAAACCAAGTTGCTCAGAGGAAGTGAATGGTGTATAGCTAAACCTACCCAGTGGAAAAAAAATATGTAAAAATGGATTCAAGAAATTTCTTAAGAGGTAAAGATATAGAGTAATAAATAGGCAAGAAAATAGGGATAGAAATGGAAAAAGTGGAGAGAGAATAACAATGAGAAAGGGAAAGAGGAAATGCATTTTTGTTTTATAGTACCTGACCAAAGCAGTTTATGAAACAACATAACTAGCTCAGGAGTTAGCCCAGGCTTTCAACTAAAAAGAGATGCATAAGTCCACATACCTCTTTTTCCTTCCCTCAAAATGACCTTGAACTTTAGTTTGGTAGGGTTTTGATACAGCAGTTATTTGATAATAACACATTGTGCTTTTCAATTAACTTAGATTGTTTGAAAAACAGATAACTGAAAACCATCTGTTTGTGTTTCTGTGTAATTTGTTCTCAGGACAGGGACTAGGAACAAAACATTTTAAATTCTGCTAATGAAACCTCTCATTAATTTGAAGAGCTCTGCAAACTAAGTCTGTGCTATCAGGTAAAAGGGATGCCAAGAGTTGGGCTTTCTGGGATAAGGGAAAATTAATTTCTTCCTTTGCCATTTGTGGTTGGGTAGAATCTTTTTTTTTTTTTCTTCCTGGCAGCAAGTCTCATAATTTAATGTGCATTAACATCATTAGGAATGATTGCTTAAAATACATATTCTTGAAGTTTATCCCAAGAGACTTTTGATTCAGGATATCTGGGAAGGGCTCCAGGAATTGCCACAGTTAAACAAGCTCCCCAGGTGATTCTGATGTAAATGATCTGAAGGCCACACTGTGACTAACACTGCCTGTTAGAATTGGGAGGTAAGTTTGGATTTTGTAGATCAAATATTACTATCAAGAATAAAAGAAATACACACAACCCCCTAACAACCCAAATGATGTAACAACAAAGCAAATGGCTCAAAGCAAAGCAAATCCCAACTCCCTTAGAGATACAATATAATTTGTCTCAGCTGCTGAGACACTAAGAGCCCAACTCTTAGTTGACACAGAAGAACAGGGACAACGTTTACAAGAAACATGGTCAATTTTATTTATGGACACCAAACCCTGGGCTCTGGAAAGCATTAACAATTTTACTCGCTATACTAATCTTCCATATATGGGGCATGCTGGATAAATCTATTTTGCTGATGTCTCTTTTACAATAATGTACTTAATTTTGTTGGGTATATATTCTGAGTTTTCTAACTCAAGGTTCTAACTTTTCAAAAGGCCTCCACCCCCACTGTTTTCCCTTGAGCTTATTAAAGGGCATACTATCACTTTCCTCTTGTTAAGAGTAAAAGATTCGAAGAATTTAGTTATTGGAAAATGGTGGTAGGTCGATGCTTTTGGGGGTGGGTGTAGCAGTCTGAAGAATAAGCATCTTTCTTGAAGATAAGGGTTCTGCCACTAGAGACGTATGTGATTTCTAGAAAAATCATTTTACCTCATTGCATCTCAATTTTCTCCTCTGTAAAATAGGGATAGTGGACGGTGGATGATTTCTATGATCTTCTCTAATGCTTAATAGAATGAGAATGTGCTAAGCCTTTGTAAACTTCACAATTCTTCATCTATAAAAACAAAATGTTGTCATTAGAAACAAATTAAAAAGCTTGAAAGTGGGATGAATTCAGGCACTGTAAATAAGTGGAGTGCAGGACTGTGAAGGTAAGGGGAAAATATGCATGTTTCAATCATAAGGCTACAGTTTGCAAAGATCTGAAAAATTGTTGGGTTTCTTCAACTATCGGATCCAGAATATGGCTGTTATTCATACCTCTTGCCATTAGGTGGGGCAGTTGAAAAGTAGGAAGATAGCATTTTCAAGTGAAATGTTTCACTTGAGTATGTTGTTTCATACTCAACAACATCTGAAAGTAAGTGGTACAGTCAGTTCTCCTTTT
Source organism: Cacajao melanocephalus (assembly GCA_963573385.1). Taxonomy (NCBI): domain Eukaryota; kingdom Metazoa; phylum Chordata; class Mammalia; order Primates; family Pitheciidae; genus Cacajao; species Cacajao melanocephalus. The sequence continues at coordinate 56,577 of CAUYLG010048679.1, forward strand.
ATGGAGTCCAAACTCTCTGTGGCCAGATTATTAGTTTCTGTATTACTTCTGGAGGGTGAGGAAGAAGGGGAACATAGGTGATAAAGTTGATGTAATGTAATATTGCAGATTGTTTTATTAATATAAATTCCCATTTGGAACTCAGAAGCCAAAATGGATGTGAAGTCAACTTATGCAATCTACTTTCTCAGAAGAATAATTAAAGCATATGAGGTAGAGACAACAAAACACTAGATTTATGGAGCATTAGAAAGTGGAAAGGAGCCATGAAAATTATTGCAGCCCTTCTCTCAGTGCCTATTGATTTCCTTTAGCATCCAGGATACTTAACTATGTCCTTATCTTTCTACTTTCTTTTAGAAAATTCTATGTCAATTAATTTATCTGACATCTTGTTGGATAATTCATTAAGAAAATCTTTTGTGCCAAGCATGTCATGATGAATGTTGATTGCTAATGTTACCTGGTCTTTGCTTTGAAGTGTTTTTATTGACTTACAGATTTAGGATGTTTTCCTAGTATTTAAAAAATGATATAGAAAAATTTTAAGTCAGTCTTTTATAAAGTAGTGACTTTAAACGTCCACGTTTAGGGCAAAGAGTAAGAGAGGCAATGTCCATGTTTAGGACAAAAAGTGGAAAGGAAAACAGGAATACTAGGAAAAAGGTGAGAGAAGAAGTATTTCTAGTTACTTCTGTTGTATATTTTTAAAAGTAAGAGTCAATAGAGCCATAATAGTGAAAGTAGTGAGGAAACAGCAGATTTGAAAATTTACATTTCCTATCAAAGAGATTTTCTGAGAGACAAAGCAATAAGATTTGATGATTTAGAAATGAAGGGATGATAAGGAAAGCAACTCAATAAATACTTGAATAAATAAATGATATGCATTTCTCCCATTCTGGTCCAGTTATTTTCTGGTCCAGCTGTTTTTTTTTCACTTAAATTTTTTTTTTTGTTAGTGTTTATGTGTGAGATAGTTAAAAGTTCCTGTAACCCACAGAGCTCTATATTTGATTAATTCTGGATTCCCAGCAAATTTTCATGGCTTTTCAGAGGACTACAAAATAAGGAAAGACTAAATTCAATATAGAATTGACTCCCGAACAACACGGAAGTTAGTGGTACCAACCCCTGTGCATGTAATGTTTGACTGCTCTCAAAGTTAACTGCTAATAGTCTACTGTTGACCAAAGTCAATTAACACATAGTCTTTATATGTGTTATATATTGTATTCTTACAATAAAGTAAGCTAGAGAAAAGAAAATGTTATTAAGAAAATCATAAGAAAGAGAAAATACATATTTACTCTTCATTAAGTGGAAGTGGACCATCATAAGTGGAAGAGGATGAAGAGTCTTCATCCTCTTCATCTTCACGTTAAGTAGGCTGAGGACTAGGAAGAAGAGGTCAGGTCAGTCTTGCTGTCTTAGGGGTGGCAGAGGCTGAAGAAAATCTGTATACGCATGGGCCTGTGCAGTTCAAGCTCATGTTGTTTTAAGAGTCAACTGTAAATCTTGAACTTTTCAAATGATACTCATTTACACAAATTTGGAAGTAGACTGGATATATACACAGCTATAATTTTAAATGGCAGCCAACATCATGATCAAATTCTCCTGACATCTCATTTCTTGATTTGCAAGAAATCAATGCAAGAGGAAGGTGAGAATCAAGTGTGGGCAGCTTTGCCCAGTTGAGTATTATATGGTGATGATTATGTTAATAGTGAAAATATTGACATTTTTATTTAGTACAGTCATTCGCCATGTCACCTTTTGGTCAGTGAGGGATGGCATACCATCATGGTCTCATAGGATTATAGTGGAGCTGAAAAATTCATATTGCCTAGTGATATCATAGCCATCAGAAAGATGTAGCATAACATTACTCGTGTTTGTGGTGATGCTGGCATAAATAAACCTCCTACACTGTCGGTGGTATAAAAGGATAGCACACACAGTTATGTATAGTACATACTACTTAATAGCAAGTATTAATGATAATATAATAAGTGTTACTGAAAAGTACTTAATAAATATATTACTGATTTATATATTTGCTATGCTATACTTTTTAATCATTGTTTTAGAGTGTACTCCTACTTACAAAAAAAAGTGAATTGTAAAACAGCCTCAGGAATGAGTTCCTTCAGGAGGTGTTTCAGAAGAAGGCTTTGTTATTGTAAAAGATGACAGCTCGATGTGTATTCTTGCCCCCAAAGACCTCCCAGTGGGACAGGATGTGGAGGTAGAAGACAGTGATGTTGATGATCCTGATTCTGTGTAGGCCTAGGCTAATGTGTGTGTTTTTGTCTTAGTTTATAACAGAAAAGTTTAAAAAGTTAAAAGCTAGAAAAAAGCTTATAGAATAAGGATATAAAGAAAGACAATATTATTCTACAGTTGTAAAATGTGTTTGTATCTTAAGCTGAGGGTTATTACAAAAAGTCAAAAATTACAAAAAGTCAAAAAGCTTAAAAAATTAAAACGTTTATAAAGTAAACATGTTAAAGTCAACTAAGGTTATTACTGAAGAAAGAACTAAAAAAATAAATTTAGCATAGCTTAAGTGTACAGTGTTTATAAAGTCTACATCAGTGGACAGAAATGTCCAGGCACACTCACCACTCACTCATTGACTCACCCAGAGCAACTTCCAGTCTTGTAGCCTCCATCCGTGGTAAGTGTTTTCTGTAGGTATATTGTTTTTTATCTTTTACCACATTTTTACTGTATATTTTCTATTTTTTAATATGCTTAGACACACAAATACCATGGTGTTATGCTTGTCTACAGTATTCGGTATGGTAACATAGCGTACAGGTTTATAGTCTAGGAGCAACAGGCTATCTGATAGAGTCTAGGTAGGTGTATATTAGGCTACATCATCTAGGTTTGTGTAGGTATACTCTGTGAGGTTGACACAACAACATAATCGGTATGATGGATATCTTAGAACATATTTTAATTGTTAAGTGACACATGACTGTACTTAGTATGTATTAGGTACCAAGCTAAGCATGCAATTAACTCATGCAATCCTCACAATAACCTTATGAATTTAGTACTATTAATTAGCACCATTTTTTTCCATGAGAAATAGGATATAGGATATTCCAGCACAAGCGTACCATCCATACTAGAGGAAAGAAAGAGAGGAAAGGGAGTGAAAAAGAGAGAGAGAGAGAGAGAGAAAGAAAGAAAAAATAAAAGAAATAATAGTTCATTTTCTCTTTGTGTTTAAATATCACATTATTATTTATTGGGAAAAGCTAACTGTGTAGGTTTAGACCACCATTAGTTACGATCATTATACTATTTGAGAAGAGAGAACATGAAACCTAGGAAGTTTACGAAGTTAGTTTTCGTTAGATCCAAACACTGTAAATGTTGGCTATCTTTTTTCGATTACAATTTAAAAGAACAGACTCCTTTAAATGAACTGGAGGAGGAAATAAACAGAATATTTACAAATATTTCTCCTTAAGTGGTATGTCATTAGGGAGAGGTCTTCTTTGATGCCTGTCTAAAATAGCATCCTTTTCATTCTCTAAATCTTTACCTACTTTATTTTCTTTTTGTAGAACTTACCACCTGACACATTTCACAGTAGTTTGTTTATAGACTGTATCTTTCCTCTAGCTTCATAAATACAGCGAATTTCCCTGCTTTGTTCACTGATAATTTGCTGATACCTAAAACACTGTGTGGTACTTAGTAGTTGTTCAATAAATATTTGAATGAATGTATGTATAAGTGAAATAAGAAAATTCATGTGGCTAATAGGTAATTTAAAATAATCTTCTTTGCTAAAAACCAAAGGAAATAAAAATAAGTAAAAGCAATTAGCATTTTTTATCTATCACAATGGTTTAAACATATTCAGAAAGATGTATACCCAATGCTCATAAAGGTGAAGCAAAACAGACATTCTTACAAAATTGAGAAACACTTTGCTGGAAAGTATTTTGTAAATATGGTGTCTTAAAAATGGTTCCATACTACATTTTAATTCTATTAATATATTTAGGAAAACAGTCCATAATTAAAAAATAGCTTTTGCTGCACAAAAGTCTTTGCTTCAGTAGTATTTATTGTAGTAAAAGAAATTCAAAAAATTCTAAATTCCAAAGGTAGGGGCATAGTGAAATTATGACACCTCTCTTTCATGGTATATTATATAAACATCATTAGCTGGGTTTACTAAGAGCTTTTTTAACATGAAAAAAAATGCTAATGACAAAAATTTAATTTGAAAAACAGCACAAACATTGGAATAAATGACATCTTAAAAGCATACATAGAAAAAATAGTTGAAAATGTGCCAAAATATTAACAGAAACTAGAGCAGGTTAGATTATGGGTGATTTTGTTTTATACCTCTCTATACTTTTATTTTTCAAGTGTTTCAGAATGACACTTTTATAATGAAAAAAGAATGTTTTAAATATTTTAACTGATTTTGTATTATACTAGTGATAACCCAGAAGTGATATGTTTTATATAATATAGTATGGCTTTATATGAAGAAATGAATATAGTTTAGTATTGTTTTTATTATCTAGGAATATACATGTACCTGAAGAATTTATGAGTAAAGTTTAATATTAGCTTGTAACTGAGACTTCTGGAGGAAAGCTCACTCTAGGAGAAGCTCTCAAAGATGAGTCAAAAAAAGATATGAGTTACTTGGATTTAATAACCAGATATATTTTCTCCTTCTTTAGTACTAGTGAAAAATGGGCATGCGTGAGCTTGAGCAGAGACTCATAAAGGATATTTAAACATGATAAACAAACTGGGTAGCGAGGCCTGAGCTACCTGGGCTTAGAAGGCAGCAGGGCCCAGAGAAAGTGGTAGTAGCAACAGTTACTGTGGTTCTATCCTGTGGCTAGCCCAGGTTCCAGACGGAAAGCTCTTCCTGGCCTCTTTCCCTAGTATCTCTGAGGAGTGTACTTTTGCCCTTGGATTTTTAGACACATGTCCACTTCTGACTTTGCTCCTGCAACCCTGGTACCTAAACTAACCAGTTAGACCACACAAGTTCCTCATTCTTGTCATTGATAAGAGACTGTGAAACATCCAGAATACTAGGGCAGCAAGCCAAAGCACAACATCTAATAACAAAGCTTTCCAATAATTTGATTCATTTAATTAAAAGCTGTATGAATGATTGGAATAGGTTCAAGAACACACCTTAATTCTTGGGCTGGTTTTTAGACCTTTAGAAGTCAAAGGCCTCTGAAATTATATAAGCTTGGGTATTGAGATAGAGGAAATGTGAAAATTTATTCTACCTGAACCTCTGCAGTTACTATCCTGTAATTTATTTATTAAGTCAAGGCTTATAAGTCATTTCCACAAAGCCTCATACAATGTCTGGCATATATAGTGGATGCTTGATAAATATCTGTCAAGTGAATTTCAAATACTTGCATTTTGTTGTTAATGCATTCATGTAATGGAGCCATATCATCTCATATGAATGATTTAAGAATACAAAACTCACTCCAGACTTGAGTGCAGAATATACGAAGAACTCGTACAAATCAATAAGAATGAGACACACATCCCATCAGGAAAATGAGCAAAAGATTTAAACAGGTTCTTCACAAAAGAAGATATCCAGATGGTCAATAAACATGTAAAAAAGGGCCTCAATCTAATCATTGGGGAAAACCAAACCCATAATTCAATACTGGTACATATCACAAGAATTGCTAAAATAAAAGAAAAAATAGACAATGCCTAGTGTTGGCAAAAATGTAGAGCAACCAGAACCCTGAATCACTTCCTGTGATAGTGTGTATTGGTAATTGGCTTGAAAAACTGTTTGGCAGTATCTACTAAAGCTGAACAAATATATAACCTATGACCCAGCAGTTCTACTTTTAGATATATCTCAAACAGAGTTGCATGCAACTTTTCATAAAAGACTGTACAAGAATGTTTCATGGTAATACTAGTTGTAACAGACAAAAGCTGGAAAGTACCCAATTGCCCATCAAAGAACCAATTAATAAATTATAATATATTCACAAGAATCTAAGAATACAACTATAATACTAATCAGCTATGATAATGAATGGATAGTATGTAGTTGCAACTACCTTTGCAAAGATTAATTAATCTCTCAACATAAGGTTTCCAGGCACAAAAGAATGCATACTATATGATTCCATTTAAACGAAGTGCAAAAACAGGCAAAAGTATTGTTTTGGTGTTAGAAATCAGGATAGTTGTTACCCTTACGGAGAGCTACTGCCTAGAAGGCACATAGGGGACTTCTGGGGTGATGATAATATGCTGATTTTTGATCTGGGTGCTGGTTATCTGGTGTACTCTTTATAAAAATGTATTGAGGTTTACATTTATGATATGTGCAATTTTTATATACATATTATTCTTCAATAAGAAGTTAATAGAAATTTTTTATTCATTTCAATTAACTTACCAAACTCTGGTGTTGAGCTCACCATGTGATACATATAAATGCAACCCCAGAATATCTCCTGATATGATCTCATGATTGATCTCGTGATGCCATGGGAAGAATTGTCATTTTGAAAAAAAAGTATTGTTTCACTTATTAAAATGCCAAATACATTTTACCAGAATTTATTATTGAAATAAAGTTTAGTGTTATTTTTGACCTGCTGTAAGGCTTTTATTTACTTTTTATTATGGTAAGAACATGTAAATGAGATCTACAATCTCAAAATAATTTAAATAGACAATATGATATTGTTAAGTACAGGCACAATATGTATTGACAATCTCTAGGACTTATTCATCTTACATAACTGAAATTTGTTACTTATTGAACAGCGATACCTCATTTCCCCCTCCTGAGACCCTGGCAACTACCATTTTACTCTGTTTCTACGAGTTTGACTATTTTAATTTCTTATCAAGTGGAATCAGCCATATTTTTTTTCCTGTAACTAGCTTATTTCACTTAGCATAATGTCCTCTAGGTTCAAACATGTTGTTGCATATGGCAGGATTAACTTATTTTTAAAGGCTGAATAATATACATGCAACCAGTACATTTTCTTTATCCATTTATCTGTCAATGAACACGTAGTTTGATACTATAACTTGGCTATTGTGAATAATGCTGCAGTGAATATGGAATGCAAATATCTCTTCAACATACAGATTTCATTTCCTTTGGATATATGCCCAGAAGTGAAAATTTTAGATCGTATGGTAATTCTATTTTTAACTTTTTGAGGAAGCTTCATCCAGTTTTCCGTAATGACTGTCCTAATTTACATTTTTAACAACAGTGTGCAAGTGTTCTCTTTTCTTTACATCCTTGCTAACACTTGTTTTCTTTTGTCTTTTTGATAACAACTATTCTAACAGATGTGAGGTGATATTGTGGTTTCGATTTGCATTTCCCTGATGATTAGTGATGTTCAACATTTTTTATGTACTTGTTAGCCACTTGCATATCTTCTTTTGAGAAATGTCTATTCAGATCCTTTGTCAATGTTTTAATAGGGGTGTGTGTTTTCTTGGTATTGAGTTGTGTGAGTTACTAATATATTTTGGATATCAAACTCTTATCAGATGTATGGTTTACAAATATTTTCTCTGATTCCATGGATCATCTTTTCACTATATTGTTTCCTTTGCTTCCTAGATGCATTTTAGTTTGATATAGTCCCACTTGTATAGTTTTGCTTTTGTCATTTGTGCTTTTGATGTCATATCTAAGAAATTATTGCCAAGACTAAGAAAAAAAGAGAGAAAACTCAAAAAAAATCACAAATGAAAGAGATGGTACAACTGATGCTACAGAAATAAAATGGATCATAAGGGACTATTATGAATAATTATATACCAACGAACTGGATAACCTAGAAGAAACAGATAAATTCCTAGAAATACACAACCTCCAAAGACTGAATCAGGAAGAAATAGAAAACCTTAATAGACCAATAACAAATGAGATTGAAATCAGTAATAAAAAACCTCTCAACAAAGTAAACCCAGAATCAGATGGTTCATTGGTAAACTTTACCAAACATTTAAAGAAGAATTAACACCAGTACTTCTTAAACTCTTCCAAAAAATTGAAGAGGGAACACTTTCAAATTCATTTTACAAGGCCAATGATTCCTTATGATAAGGGGCTGTGATGCATGAGTATACTCACATTTTTATTGGCATGTATAGAGACAAACTCATGAGCTTGCCTCATTGCCTTTTATTCAGTATTCACAGACTTCCAAACTTTCAGAGTTTGGGATGAAAAAGATAGAAATGCTCAGCCATACTTTAAGGAACGTGGGTGAGCTTTATTACTGAGGCCAAGTCTTCTATCTCTGTTTAGATGCAAACCTAGTACTTAGGGACCTTGTCATGTCTATTTTCTGCAAAGTACCTTCTATACTTGTCAAGATCAATAACTGGTTTTATAATGACAGAGGACACAGAATTTAGCCTTCTGAATAGAAATGGCTATTTACCATGTGAAAGTATTTTTTTCTGACACCAACCAACCAGTAAGCATAGATTTCTGAGTGACACTTTTTAAACACAAAAGTCACCCATTTATCTTGTTACATAGCACCTCTGTCAACTAAACAGTGCATTTAATAATAATGATAACAGATTAAAAGGTTAGATTTTTTATGGTTTACAAGGTATTTTCCACATTAATTGTCCCATTGGACCCCCCGAAATTCTATAAAGTGGTCATGTAATATATTATGCCATTTTGTATAGGGAAGCTGATGAGGAAACAGACTCAGAGGACAAGCCTAGTTTGCACAGTTAAGAACTATCAAAGCTAGACTTTCTGACTCAGTCCATGATCTCTTACTATTTTACTTCAGCCCTGTAAGACTCATGGTTGTATTTCTTTCCATATAGAACTATAGAATAATAATTATTGGTTTAGAATGTTATATAGTCCATTTTATACAAATTGTCTATGTATTAGCATATATATATATAGTACTAGCACAGTACTTGTATATATAATTATATATACATATATACACGTGTGTGTGTATGTATGTGTGTGTCATAGGATGCTATGACATGTATGTCATAGGATGCTCTGAGAATGCATAAGAAGGGAACATAGTCCTAGATTATTATAAATTCACTCTGTGCCCAAAGTCTTCCATTAAATGATACTAGAACATAGAATCTACTGAACATTCTAAATGATCAGTTGGAAGAGGAAGGTCATGTTTGAGACACTTGCTTAAAGATTACATTTAGTCTACGGTGGGGCCATACCACCCTGAACACGTCTGATCTCATCTGATCTCAGAAGCTAAGCAGGGTCGGGCCTGGTTAGTACTTGGATGGGAGACCACCTGGGAATACCAGGTGCTGTAGGCTTTAAAAAAAAAATTACATTTAGTGGAAAAGAAAGATAATAACTCAGTAAATGTAGCTAGCAGGCTGGAGGAGAGTGTCCATGTTTGCTATGGTTTGAATGTATCTCTCAAAATTCCTGTATTAGAAACTTAATCCCCAATGTAGCAGTGTTGAGAGAGTGAAACTTTTAAGAGGTAATTAGGTCATAAGAGTTCTTCTGTAGTGAATAGATTATCATGGGAATGAGTTAGCAATTGCAGGAGTGGCTTTGGTATGAAAGCAAACTCTATTTCATGTGCTCTCACTATAGGACGCTTTCTGCCATGCCTTTGCCAGGTGCTGATACCATGCTCTTGGGCTTCCCAGTCTCCAAAACAATAAGCCAAATAAACTTCTTTTCTTTGTAAATTACTCAGTCTATAGTATTCTGTTATAGCAACAGAAAGTGGACTAAGTGGCTTAAGTTCTGGATTTCAAAATGTAAACCTAAAAAAAGAAAGAATGGGAAGAGGTCTTATAAAAATGTCAATTTAGTGGTCAACTTCATTGACCACAGTTTTAAACATAGATAGCTCTCATATATTATCAAACACTTCTGGTGAAACACCACATTTTTGTTTGTAGGGGTTCTCTATAGCAAAATTCCTTAGTCTCCCTTTACTTTGCCCTGAAAAAATCAGCACCCTTAGGACTTCTTTATCTCTAAAAGACTGCAACTTAAATAAGCATTTGAGTGTCCCATACAGGAATTTCTTTGCAAGCTTGGCTCAGAAAACAGCCATGTTCTATTCAGAACTCTTTGAATTTCTGGTTAAATAAATATGTCAACTGTGATTTGATTAAATAAGTCTATGTATATCCTACTATAAGTTCCTAATGGCAGCTATGTCCTTGTGCTTAGTGATTGCAAGATGAAGATAACTGTTAAGGATAGTGTTTCTGAACCAGAAATTATAAAATCTTTAGGGAATGCTTGAACTCTAGGAAAGTATGTACAAAATTATAATGACTCATTTGTACAGTCATCCCTTGGAATCTGTGGGGCATTGATTCCAGGAGCCAAATACCAATACTGCAGATACAAAACCCAGTGGATGCTCATGTAAATGGTATCGTGTTAATATATAACCTATATCCTTCCATACACTTTACATTATCTCTAGATTACTTCTAATAACTAATAAACTATAAATGCTATGCATATAGTTATTATAAAAAATGATGATGATTATTGTTTTTGTTGTTGTATTGTTATTTTTGTGGAATATTTTTAATCCCCAGTTGGTTAAATTGTGGATGAAGAACCTACTGATACAGAGGGTCAACTGTACATTCTCTTGGGAAGTATATTCAGAGCTTTCATTAGAGACTGAAAAGGAACCTATATTACTCCTCCACTCCACCCGCAAAAATGTTAGGATCTGCTACTTGGCAGAGGCAATAAACTATCCATTGTATTCTTTAGCTATATCATAGAAAATAGGCATCTAAAGAAATCTTCTGTGGTAGCCAACTTCCAAGATGGCTTCCAGTGAGCTGCACCTTCTGGCATTCAGATTTTTGTGTCATCTTCTTCCACATTGTATCAGGGTTGACCTCCGTGGCCAAGAAAATTCAGGAAGAGTTATGATGTGCCACTTTGGAGGTTAGGTCATAAAAACTGTGGCTTCCGTCTTGGATACTGTTTCTTTTTCTCTGATCACTCACTCTGGAGGCAGCTAGCTGCCAACCCTCAAAGACACTCAAGCAGCCTATGGAAAAAGGCCACATGATAAGGTATGGAGGCCTCCAGCCAACAGCCAGCGAGGAACTGAGGCAAGCCAACAACCATGTGATTGACTTGAGAAGTGATTCTCTAGCTCCAGTTGAGCCTTGCAGTGACAGCAGCCCCAGCTGGCAGCTTGACTGCAACCTCTTGAGAGACCCCAGGCTCTCCTGAATTCTTGATCCTTAGAAACTGTGGGAAGTAAGAGACATTTGTTGTTTTAAAATGCTATGTTTGGGGATAATTTGTCACACAGCATAGAAAGTAAAAAGATATTTGTACTAGACATGCTCACAGGTATGTCGCAGTTCACAGCCTATGCCCCTTCCTTACTTAGAAATGTTATTACTTTTCTAAGTCCTTCTGCAAGCAACTTTGTCTTTTCCTTTTGTTCTCCATTGCCTTTACCTATTCAAAAAAGTTTTAAATTATTAGCCAATCAAGTTTAAGTTAAGCTGTAAAGTCCAGCTCCAACCAATAAAGCTCAGACACAGCAGTAAAGACCCAATGCATAAAAAATAAATATTCCTGCCTTTCTTTTGTTAAGTGTACTCTCCTAGCAAGATAGCTGATGAGCAGTAGCCTTTCTGTAGAAGTAAAATTGCCTTGCTAAAAAAACTTTGTCTGAATGCTAATTTTCCTTGCAGTACCTAAGAACAAACATTCTGTCTCTAACACACAGAAACAGATATCTCATGCACATTATCTTGACTGGTCACGATTAAAAGAAAAGTGAATGTAAGAAAACACAGTGTTTGTAAAATGCTGACCTTCTTTGATAATCCTAGAAAATTAGAGTTTGAAATAAGAATTTCATAGTCACTATTTCTTTAATCTTGTTGGTAAATAATGAGTGCAGTGTGGCCCATTCACAGCCAGCACTTGGTCACCATTGTGATCTACACAGCAAGAAGCAGCCTCACGACCTGTCGAAACAAACAAATTTTCTGTTAAGTGATTTCTTTGTTTCTGTTTATAAGGCACCAGCTTTCAAAGGTGTTCTGGGGAAATCTTTCTCCTATTTCTTCCAAGCAAAATCAGTTCAACAGAGTTCACACTTTGCCTGAGATCAGTGGGGAAGTAACAATGTAGCTTTCTTTTTTTCCCTGTAGGGCTGCTCATAGTCCTCCAGTAGACTTTACAGTTGTTAGTTTTGCTGCAGTAGTGACTTGCTAAAATGGTGGCACCTTTGAATGGTGCTTGTATTAATTTACATTCCCACCAATAGTGTATAAGTGTTCCCTCTTCTTCTTATCCTCTCCAGTATTTATTACCTTTTTTCTTCTTGATGATAGCCATCCTAACAGGTGTGAGTTGATACTGTGGTTTGATTTGCATTTCCCTATGATTAGTGATGTTGACTGTTTTTTCATATACCTATTGGCCATCTGTATGCCTTTTAAGAAATGTCTATTTAGATCCTTTACCTCTTTTGAAATTGAGTGATTTATTTTCTTGCTCTTGAGTTCTGTATTTTGAATATTAATTCATATCAGATGCAAATATTCATATCAGATGCAAATATTTTTATTGTATAGGTTGTTCCTTCATTCTGTCGATTATTTTATTTGTTGTGCAGATGTAAGCTTTTAGTATGATGCAGTCCCATTTATGTAAATTTGCTTTTGTTTCTTAATATATCTTTGTATTGAGTAAATCAGATCCTTTTCTAAAGCAAGTAGATGATCAATGATTACCTGATGGAGAAGAAGAAAATTGTGAAGAAAAGGATCAATGAGGACATTCCTTGCCACTTTGCAATTTTCCAAGGGTTGGTCTTAACATTATGTTTGCGTAAATGGCTCTGTCTGATCTTGGACACTAAATTCCAATCCAACTGGTCCTATCTGGAAGGAGACTATATAATGGTGAAGACACAAGTCTGAAGGCAAAATATTGCACAACGTAGAAATAGACCAACCATACAAATTTATAGAACATCTACTAGGTGCTAGGTTCTGTGCTGAGCCATTAAGCATAATTCCTCTGTAATTTTTTTTTTGAGATGGAGCCTTGCTCTGTCTCCCAGGCTTGAGTGCAGTGGCCCAATCTCTGCTCACTGCAACCTCCGTTTTTCAGGCTCAAGCGATTCTCGTGCCTCAGCCTCCTGAGTAGCTGGGACTGCAGGCGTGCACCACCATGCCCAGCTAATTTTTTGTATTTTAGTGGAGATGGGGTTTCACCATGTTTCTCAGGGTGATCTCTAACTCCTGAGCTCAGGTGATCTGCCCGCCTCGGCCTCCCAAAGTGCTGGGATTACAGGTGTGAGCCAGCACGCTCAGCCTCCTCTGTAATTTATCAAAAGATACCTATTAACAAAGGCAAGGGCATATCTTATTTATAAGATATTTAGATTTCAAGGGAAGTTTTTCAGCCAAAAATTCCATCACGTTTACATTTTTCTGAACTAAATACCAACATATCTCAAATTCTGATCTCAATTACTTCTACTGGCAAAATGTAAAGACCATTTCATGGTTCGTTTGTTATTTCTCCAAGTATCCTGAGTACTGGATATCTGAAAGGCTCTCTGCTAGGTACTTTGTAGGGTAGAAAAACCTCAAAGGAGTGTGGAAATGAAAACTTTCCAAATACTTCTTCAAATTTTGTGAAACTTACCAACTGAAACAAGGTTGATTTGGGTCAAACAAGGTTTATTACGTAAAAGCAAAGCAATTTTAAATAGGCTAAAACCCCATGGGTTGCAGTGAAAGCAATGTTAAGATGACTCTTAAGTGACTTAGAACTGTTGAGGACTTTGGTAATTAAAATCTCTTCCTTGTAGCTACTCCCCCATAAATCAGGAAATAAGGATAGTTTGGATTAAGGTCTCATAAATAAACATACAGCTTGTCAGTCCTCAGAGGTGGGAAGTCATTCTTGAGTGTGCCACATGTAGGGCTCAGAGGTAAGTGATGACCTTCTTGTCACTCTGGCAGAAAATATATTAACTTCTTTAAACCAAGAATTATAGTGATTTCAGTAGTACAATTACAAGGAGTGACTTCTGGGACTTGCATAAAGCAAGCTTATTTAAATAGCGTTTCAGAAAAGAACATATGCTACTATTAAAGAGTTGGAAAAAAACAACTATAATCCCATAAGATAAAGTTAGTTGAGAATATTCATGTTTGTTTCAGATACAAGTCCATTATTTATGTCGAGTAATTAAATACCTCTTTAAATATCCATTCCAGGGGAGACTCTTAAGGCTTTCACCTCTCTCATGTCCAAACTTATTAGTTATTTCAAGACTGAAATAATTCCAGTTGTTCATGAATTCTTTGATGAGATTTAGAGTGATCTATAATACTTAATTCATTTATCAGATTTGTTGAATACCTGTTATGTGCACTGGATGGCAATTGGTGCCATGTTGTATATACATTGGACAAAGGCAAATTCTGTCTTTGGATGCTTAACTCTGGTAAGGAAGAATGACAAGTGCAAAGATATCTAATTCCAAAGCTGAGAGAGTAGAGAAAGATTGATTGGTATGGTCAGATGAGTAAAACTGTATTTTAACTAAGCTTTGAGAAATGGATAGAATTACAGTTGAAACATTGAGGAGGACTCCATGGAAAAGTAATAAAATGAACGAAGACCAGAGCCAACCTTGAAAAAACCTTATTAATGGAATAGTAGTGAGCAATGCAGAACAGCTAGAGGTCATCTTACTACTGTGCACCCAAAATATTCCCCATGGCTTCTTCCTTGTCCAATTCCCTCACAGTCCTGCCTGCTGTAGAAAGGGTAGCAGTTTTCTCTTCATCAATGATATGCAATAGAAAGAAATGTTTAACTCTGCCTAGGCAACAGGCACATTTAATATGAGATTTCTGTTGACAATGCCTTAAGCCATGGAGCTAATCAGCACCTTACTCATTGTATGACAGAAAAGAGAAGAGATTTGGGAATAAGCAGATCATTCAGCATTCCTGCAAACATGAAGAAACAGGGCCAGAGTGCCAGCTCTCCTCGCTCAGTTTCTATGAGTTTCAGTGTGACCAGAAGCCTTATCTTGGGCTTTGCACCGAGTCACAGGTGCCACTGGGAGGCTGAGTGGAGGAACTTGGGATATACATGATGGGGTCAGCCAGCCAGCAAATGAGTGTTTGCAGAGTGAGTGAGTGAAGGAGAGCTTTCACTGCTGTAATAGTCCAGAGGTTGCTCCTGAGTCAGGAGGAAAGAATAAGCAAAATGTTTCAGAAGTCAGCCTACTTCACATCTTGTTCATTTATTCCCTCTATTCTGACCACTCAGCCCACCATGCTCTCCTTCGTGATATAACCTTTCTCATATTTAATGTTAGGGCAAGACTAGTTTGGGATCTTGTGTGTACAAATTATACAAATGTAGCTAATAATCTTTTGGATGGCAAGATAAACTACTTAATTATCTCTAACATAATCAATCACTTTTCTTATTGCTGAGTGGTTCTCAACCATGGTTTTGCATTAAAATCATCTAGAGAGCCTTATGAAACACACACACACAATTCCCAAGCTGCTCCTAGGTCATTTATAGCAGAACTCAGGTTAGGACTCAGGCAACAGCATTCTTTAAAGCTATACAGGTAATTTTGATGTGCAGCTGGAGTTGACGGCCACTGTTCTAAATGTCTTGAGGATGAATAATAAAATCCAGATCGTTAGTGGGTAAAAATATATGTGTGTCTAATGCGTAAGTATCAAATTATTAACACTTCTCAACAAATGTATTTCCATTTCTAAAATAGTATTTTAAGGAATGACCTTCATAATTTTGTTATAGAATATTATTTTAGTGATGTCTCTCTGTTAGTAATGTGAAGCATGCTACACATAAACTGTCTGGAGAATGTGGCATTATTTGCAAACATGTCAGAGAATGCAGCAGATTTTACAAAGGTTTATGAAAACAATATGCTTCATTTTTCTTAGTATAAAAAGTTGCAAAATTAGCTTCCTGTTAAACAGAAAGCCCAGGGAGTAGAAGAGAAAAGGATCTGATTCCTTATTCACTCCCAGCTACTGTTAGAGTCTCTTATTCCTCAAATTCATGACATCTTTGGCTTTTTCTTCTCTTACCATCTAATCTAATATCATGTATCTATAATAATTAAAAATAAAAGTAGTTAAAATTTTTAAACTATATTTAAAGATTATGAAGATCTGTTGATTCTCTCTCTGTAAATTTTCTTTCTTACCTTCATGATTTATCCATTTTTCTGGCTGAAATTCTAAATCAAACTCCCTGTTACCTCCTGCCTTGATAATTGTCATTTGCTCCCCATGCCAGTTTTTCTCAGATATTGCTTCTGGCCAAAGATCTGAGGGTATTATTTTTTTTTTCACTCAACTTCAGTGGTTCTCTGCTACCCACAGTAATTTGATAACACATTAGCTGGGCATTCAGGTTTTCTGTCATCTGGCCCCAACCTTATTCCCAAGACTTCTCCCCTTTATGTATAATGCTAAACTGATCTAGCTGTTTGCTAGTCTCAGACATGGCTATGTTCTTTCTGCTGTCAGATCCCTGGCTCATGCTGGTGTTTCTGCCAATGCCTAAATCCCACCCAGTATAGAGGGCTCAGATTTCATCTGCTTCACAAAGCCCTCAACTACAGAGTTAAAAGCAATGTTTTTCTACTGTAATCACATCACAGCACATTATCTGAACAATTTTAAAAATATTTCCCCAGTCACTGAATCCTTCTGAGCCTCTGTTCACTTATTCGTAAAATGAGAACAATAATACCCACCTAAAAGACTGCTTGCGAAGAGTATGATTATGTATGTAAAAAGCCTAGTGCACAGTAGACAATTTTCAAGTCTGTCTTTCTTTTCTTCCTTCCTTTCCCTTCCTTCCTTTCCTTCCCTCCCTCCCTTTCTTCCTTCCTCCCTTTCTTCCTTCCCTCCTTCCTTCCTTCCTTCCTTTCCTTCCTTCCTTCCTTCTTTTCTTCCTTCCTTCTTTTTATGTATTGTCCATTTTAACTTTGTAATTTCCTTTTGGGCAGGATACTGTGATTGGTAAATTTTTGTTTTCCATGAAGTTTCTAGGCTAATGCTTTGCATATGTAAGTACTCAATAAATGAAGGGATCCCAAATTCATGACTTGCTGTACAAGTTATGATCAGGGTTTAGGAGAGGAGATACAGACCAGAAATCTAGTTGTTGTTTTGAGTTATTATTATTACTTAATTTATCCTATATTTTTAGGCAAAAACTCATTGAGCAAATCATTATTATCTTGATGAGAAATCAAGAGTCAAGATAAGTGAATTGATTTTGGTTAGATGGCTTCTCAGCATTAATTAAGGATTCAAACCAAGGCCTCTCCCATGTGAAAACACATATTGTGTCAGTATATCAGGATGGGTTAGATTATCTCTAAGATTATGTCTGTTTAAATGGCAGTTGTTGAAGATAATATCAATATCAATGTCCTAGGTCCACAGGAAGGCAAGAAGTAGAGTTAGCAGTAAGTTGCTGAGCAGGAATTCTGAAAAGGGTGATCAGGATCAGGTGAAGCAGATCCAGAGAGTAAAGGGGGTAAGCAAGCTCTGATTATCAGCTCATCTGTACTTTCCCTGGGCTCACCGAGGGGTCCTAAAGCAAAGCTTACTGTGGCTGCAACCTAAGGACTGGAACAGGTCAACAATCCTTCAAGAGGCTAATGTGGATTTCTCCCTTCTACACTCTCCCTCAGTTTATTTTCTATGCTTTCTTACTTTTTCTGTTGCCTGTAGTTTCCTTCTTTCCAAGGGATACTCAGCATTAAGGAAGTCACATGTGTCTTTGCCAAAGCTTGCTGTCTGCACCCTGTTACACTCTTTGAGAATCTCCTGATGATGTCATTCAAGAGGGTCTACTTCCATAATTGCTGTTGAGGGGGCAGAAGGCCCTGCCCCTACATTGCTTTTCACCACCCACCTCCAAGATGGAAGAACAGGTTATCTCTGAGGAGTTTTGATTTGGGGCACATTGATTCCAGTCTCTATTTACTGGATCTTAAAATAGGAGGGCCAATTTTTCTACCAAAAAAAGAGCATGAAACTGATATCCAAAGAGACAGACAATGAGAATCTACGAACTCCATGAAAGAAGAGATGATAAATATAATTGTCTTCGTTCTTGATAGCTTTTAGATGGGTTCTAATCCTATCAGGGGCTTAGTTACCTTTCTAGCTTTGGCTTCTATAAAACAGTCCTGTAACCTTTAAATAAAGGTTTAATAAAGGCCTAAGCCAACATTAGTGATTTTCATACATTCAAACAGTCCCCTACCTGTGAGGGTTAATTAATTTTAAAACTATTCTTGAAATTCAGCCTTAATTTGCTTTTGCTCAAGCTGAGTCACTAATCTGTGCTGAGGACCCATTATCCATTCTTTGTTAGGTTCTGCAGTCTACCTCTAGGGTACATTTCATAATCCTTAATGTCTCTTCTATATAACTGATTATTTATGGAATTTCAGGATATGTTAAATACTTTGGCTGAATATCAAACACATTTCATATAACCTTTCAATTCTGCAACAGTATTACTGGGCAACATTTTTATTCTTGGTGAATACAATTTCTTTCTTTCTTTTCTCTTTCTATTCCTTCCTTCTTTTCTCTCTATTTCTTTCTTTTAAATGTTTGTGATATCAGGATATAAGGAGCCAGGTGGAAGAGCACAGAATTAGAAACCAGAAAGCATCTGTAGTCCAACTCACAGAGTAAAGTGAGTCCTAGTCATTTCATCTCTCCTGGCCTCACTTTTACCCTTAAGTGATGAGACTATACCCAAGTTCCTCCTAGTTTAAACATTCCATAGTTCAATTATTCCATCGCCATTCTGGAATATACCATGTAATATAGAAATTACTAGAAAATTTGTTGGAAATATACATTTTCCAAATGTATTGGAAATACTTTGTAAATAATTATATATTGATAGAACACATATGACAGTTCATGGATATAATATGCACTTTGATTAAAGAAGACAAAAAATGATCTGCAAAATTAATGGTTTCAAGAAATGATTTAAAAAGTTATTCATATGCTAACTTATTCAAGGTCCAAAACAATAATACAAATTAAATAGATTAAATCATTTTTTTTAACTAAGGACATAAAAAAGACAAAAACAGTTGAAATGTTTACAAGTTGCATAACATGGAGCTTTGATGATTAGCAGGCAATGTGTATCAGTAAAATTAGTAAATACTACTATTAAATACTACTAATAAATATTTAGCATTAACATTAAAATTTAGCATTAACATTAAAATTAATATGTATATGAAACTTTGACATTTAATTCTACTTCGTGCATTCGTGATATACCCAACACTTATTTCTCAATTATTTCAATGTGGATTCTTGCATGATAATAACAATTATAGAAGTGTGTTTAAATACATTAAATATATTTTATAAGAAACAATGTTGTTGGTAATTTGTCTTCTTAGAATACTCAGCATCTTATAGTTTGAGAAAAACTGAGCTATCTGAACCTGAATACTATATACGTTTCCGAGTAGCCTATTTTTCCCTTCCTTTTCCTCTACTGCCCACATGCTTACATGCATTATTATTGGGTTATTATATTGAGTTATTCTCCCATGGGCATTTGTATTCTGTGGCATTACATATCTTTTATAGCAGTAAGTTTGGCACTAAAAGTTTGTAGAAGTCAGTGGCAGTGATTCTATTATAGGTTTAAACTTGCCTGACTGTATTGTATCTCTTGATAATAGTCTTAAAGGGTTTTCATTGCAACTAGTGTGAATGATTAATATATAATGCCTCCTATTATGAACTTGAAATGTGCGCATTAAAAAAAGCTGTAAGTTACAGTTAATCACTGGTTCATTGTTTCCTTTATAGATCTTGAGAAAAGCCTGATGAGTATAGCATTGCCATTTTGTAACTAATCCTTCATATACTGAATGTAAGCCTCCATTATCCTGAACGAATTAGTCCATTTAGGAATCCCTTTGGCTTAGTGCTGAACTGTATTTCCTACTTAAGGAGCCAAACATTATGAAGCAACTGTAGCAGTGTATAGCACCAACTTCATTGTTTTAGAATTTTAAACTTCTACCTTCAGGGATAAATTTATTGATCGTAGAACCATCCTAGCTTCTGAGATCTCACTGTGAGTACTTGAGTGAGCAGAGTTGTACTAGGATAAAGAGATTTCTAATTTCCAAAAATGGGATTACTGAGTTAAAATATAATCCTACTTTCAGAAAAAAAAACAAACAAGCAGCACTTCATGACACAATTTCACTATCCTGAACGCAATTTTATTTCACTCATTATAAACAATGTGAATGTAGATACCAACATTGCAATTATGACTAATAATTGGAGGCAATTATTTATAGTAGTTACATGCCAGTATATATATTTACCATTTGTACCGATATTAATGATTGTGGTTTTTGAAGTGGCCACAGAAGTCATACAGCATGGTTTAGTGAAGTTTGGTTCACATTTGTAGGCACTTCAGAAATATCATCTTTGAGAACACACACACACTTAATTTCAGTGAGAACGTATGTAATTCAAAGAGTAACATAAGCAAGAATTTAAACTTCTATGTATGTTTCGGTCTGCCTGAGTGTTATAAGCAAGAAAATTATTCTTTAGAATAACAGAAGATTTCCAGATTCCAAAAGAAAAAAAAGAGAGAAAAATAAAAACCACAGAAATAACAGATATGGAATTACAGGGCTACTAGCAATCTGTTGTGGAACATCTTGGTAAAAAAACATACTCCAAAGCATTGATATGCCACATTGTTCTTCCCATGGCTATGTTCTGCCCAATATTTTAACAAGGGGTTACATCAAAGCACAGAGTAATGCTAATCAACTTTGTGGAAAATATTTAAAGTTCAAAGGAATCCTAAGCAAAAAGAACAAAGCTGGAGGCATCATGCTACCCAACTTCAAACTACATACTGCAGGGGTATGGTAACCAAAACAGCATGGTACTGGTATAAGAACAGACACATAGACCAAAGAAATGGAATAGATACCCCAGAAATAGGACCGCATACTTACAACCATCCTTTCTTTGGCAAACCTGACAAAAACAAGCAATGGGGAAATGATTTCCTATTCAATAAATGGTTCTGGGATAATGGGCTAGCCATATACAGAAAACTGAAACTGGACCCCTTCTTTACACCATATGCAAAAATAAACTCAAGGCAGATTAAAGACTTAAATGTAAAACCCCAAACTGTAAAAATCCTAGAAGAAAATCTAGGCAGTACCATTCAGGACATAGGCACAGGCAAAATTTCATGATGAAAATGCCAAAAGCAATTGCAGAAAAAGTGAAAATTGGCAAATGGGATCTAATTAAAGTGCTCTGTATGGCAAAAGAAAATATCAACAGAGGAAACAGCCAACCTACAGAATGGGAGAAAATTTTTGCAATCTAGCCATCTGACAATGGTCTAATATACAAAATCTATAAGGAAGTTAAATACATTTACAAGAAAAAAGCAAACAACCCCATTAAAAGGTGGGCAGAAGACATGAACAGATACTTCTCAAAAGAAGACATTCATGTGGGCAACAAAAATATGAAAAAAAGCTCCACATCACTGTTCATTAGAGAAATGCAAATCAAAACCACAATGAGATATCAGCTCACACCAGTCAGAATGGCTGTGATTAAGAAGTCAATAAACAACAGATGCTGGTGAGGTTGTGGAGGAAAAGGAATGCTTTTACACTTTTGGTGGGAGTATAAATTAGTTCAACCATTGTGGAACACAGTGTGGCAATTCCTTAAAGACGAGAGGCAGAAATGTCATTTAACCCAGCAATCTCATTATCAGGTATATACCCAAAGGAATATAACACATTCTATCATAAAGACACAAGCACATGTGTGTTCATTGCAGCACTGTTCACAATAGCAAAGACATCTAATCAACCTAAATGCCTATCAATGGCAGATTTGGTAAAGAAAATGTGGTACATATACGCCATGGAATACTATGCAGCCATAAAAAAAGAATAAGATCATGCCTTTCATGGGAACACAGATGAGGCTGGAGGCCATTATCCTTATCAAACTAATGCAGGAACAGAAAACCAAAATACCAGATGTTCTCAGGTATAAGTGATGATCAGAACACATGGACGCATTGGGGGTGGGGTAACAATACACACTGGGGCCTGTCGAAGGGTAGTGAGGTGGGAGGAAGAAGAAAATCAAGAGAATAGCTAATGGATGCTGGACTTAATACCTGGATAATGGGATGATCTATGCAGCAAACCATCATGGCACACAGCTACCTATGTAACCAATATGCACATGCTGCACATGCACATTCTGCTCATGTACCCCTGAATTTAAAATACAATTTGGAAATTAAAAAAAGAACTTATCTAAGTGCAAGTTAATCTGAAAAACGTATGTATTAACTGACCATACTCACAATCCCAATAACATATGTGTTTTTCTTTAGCAAGGAATAAGAAAAGAATGGATAATGGGTGGATACCTAGTAGTAGTCTTTGTCAGACTGAATCAAGCAGTTATAATAAATTTGAATCTCAACATAAAAAAAAGAAAAAAGAAATGTGTGGCAATGCTGTGGTTAAAAAAATAACATGATACCCACCACTTTGGGAGGCCAAGGAGGGTAGATCACTTGAGGTCAGGAATTTGAGACCAGCCTGGCCAACATGGTGGAACCCTGACTCCACCAGAAATACACAAATCAGCCAGGCAAGGTGGCAGATGCCTGTAATCCCAGCTACTTGGGAGGCTGAGGCATGAATCATTTGACCCTGGAAAGAGGAGTTTGCAGTGAGCCAAGATCATACCACTGCACTCCAGCCTGGACAACAGAGCAAGACCTCATCTCAAAACTTAAAAAAAAAAAAAAGATAGTCCAGAAATAACAAGGCACAATCTAACAGGAAACAAATGTTAAGCTCTGATTTAGGCTTTAAGAAAATTTTTTTAAAAAGCAATATCACAAGTACTGAAAGACCTCATTGTGTGGACAGTTCTCATGAAAAATGGTAGTTAACTGCAAGTACTATATCAAATGTGTGATAAGTCGATCTAAAAATCTTCGAAATTGAATCTTTCTTGAGAGAAAGAAAATCAACATTAATTGAAATATTACTGCTCAGACAAGAAAGGTAGCAGTAGTTCATCATGCTCAAACAATTGTCAGATCACCTATGGAATATCCTGCACAATGGAAAGTTAGAACAGTTTCCGAGTGTATTCTGTAGAGCAGTAGCTCATAGAACGTTAATGATTCTTATGAAGAGGAAAGGTCTATTGTCGAAGAAGCTTGGAAAGGATGCGTTGTTAAGCAAAAGATGTCTTTTGAGCAGTAATTTTCATGGTCTTTAATATACCAATATGCATTCCAGCTGTCCAAGACAGGAGGGCATTAAGGAAACTTGAAGAGAAATGTCCCACCTTAGTGTCCTGAAAGGATATGCTTTCCTCTATAGCTACTTTCTACTTTCATCCCCTGACCTTTCCTCCAGGAATATGGTCCTCTCATCATCACTTCTCCCTATAAAAAGAAAGATTATTTCTTTCTCCAGTGGCTCCTAACTTCTTTCCACAAACACAGGTGCTCTGTCTGATAAACATCGTTTTAACTTTGCTTCTCCATCCAGATACCTACTTTCTTTACCTTTCCTGTTACTGCTTCTGGTATTTGATGGTTTTTCCTTTTCCCGTCCCCCATTTTTGAGCAAAAGACTACTTTTTCTTTCGTAGATCATCTTGCACTCTAGTTTTCCATGACATATGCCTGGAGGCATGCTCAACTAGAAATGTTAGGTAGAGGCAGAAAGGAAAGAAAGACATCTGGCAATTAGATCTGACTTTGTCCGTTCTGGCTGCTATAACAAAATAGCATAAACTCAGTAGCTTACAAACAATGGACATTTATCTCCCAAAGTTTTGGAGGCTGGGAAGTCCAAGATCTAGGTGTCAGCAGGCTTGGTGTCTGGTGAGGGTGTGCTTTCTATTTCATAGAATGGCACCTTAGAGCTGTGTCTCACATGGTTAAGGGGGGTGAGGGGTCTCTCTTAGACCTCTTTTGTAAGGCCACTAATGACCTCTCAAGGGTCTCATCTCGAAATACTATCACATTAGTGATTAGGTTTCAATGTATACATTTTGAAGGGACACAAACATTTAGAGCATTCCAAGGCTAGATTTGTCTTTCAGTGGATAAGGGTTTCATCAGGAAGGAAGAGTAGAATTATGTGAGTTTACTCCAGAACAGAGTTCATTAATTTTCTGTATATGTGTATGGAGAGTGTGTAAATCCTGAATCCTTTCAACAAAGAGAGTACACCTCTGAATGCCTTCTCAATCCAGTTGGCCCTCTGTACCCATGGGTTCTGCATCCTGGGATTCAACTAACCATAGATTAAAAATGTTTTAAAAAGTTTGTGCTGAACATGTATGATTTTTTTTCTTGCCATATTTTAAATAATACAATATAAGAATTATTTATACAGCATTTACATTCTACTAGACATTATAATAAATCTACAGATGATTTAAAATATATGAGGGGATGTACATGGATTATAAACAAATACTATGTGATATCATTATTTCATATATCATATCAGTATTTCATATCCGGGCCTTGAGCGTCCATGGATTTTGGCATCTGCCAGAGGTCCTGGCACCAATCTCCCATGAATACTGATGAATACTGAGGGACAACTGTATAATGTTTTTTTGTTGTTTTTTTGTTTGTTTGTTTTTAGAGGCAAGGTCTGCTATGTCACCCAGCCTAGAGTGCAGTGGTGTAATTGCAGCTCACTGCAGCCTTCATAGTCTTGAGCAATCCTTCTGCCTCAGCCTCCCTAGTAGCTAGGACCACAGGTGTGGTCCACCACCTGGCTCATTTTTAATTTTTTTTTTTTTTTTTTTTTTTTTTTTGCGGAGATGGGTCTTTACAAAAGAGATGTCGCTTCAGTTGGTCTCAAACTCCTGGCCTCAAGTGATACTCCTGCCTTGGCCTCCTAAAATGCAAGGATTACAGGTGTGAGCTACCACACCCAGCCTGTATAATGTTTATAAACACAAGATAAAATTATAGAATTAAAAAGGAAACCAATTGAATTAGAACAAATTATAAAAATATTAAAATAAAATGTTGGTAGAGTTATATATGTATATCTTTATTAATGTATTAAATAATAAGATCTAGCAGAACACATATCTAACATACTTAATTTTGAAGTGCTCACAACAAGTCTAATGAGATAAGGTACTGATGATTTTTACTGGCAACAAAGTCACAAACAATAGTGGTTTGGTAACTATATTCATAATTGAAGAAAATGGTATTTTTTATTACAAGTTAGTGAAAATACAAATGTAAAGTTTTTCATCCAAGTTTACCTATCTCCTGAATTCTTTGTGAACTCCAGTTAAAAACTACTAAATAGTAGAGTAGATAGTTACAAGGAGTCAGATTTAAGCTCATTATGAATATATGTATGTAAAGCCTTAATAATTAAGATGTCCTGGAGTAAAAAAGATTTTCTCATAAGGTAGTGATCTACCTGTTAGTGGAAATATCCAGTTAGCATCTAGAAAAATACTGTAGATGTTGTGGTCTAACACTAATTACTATTAGCTAGCATGTACTGAGTGCTTGTTGTGTTTTAAGCACTGGGTTAGGAGAAATTTACACATTATGTCTTTTAATTTTCATACAAGTTACATCAGGTTATCTCTACATCATAGATAATACAATTTAGGTTTTGATATTTGTTAAAAGTTGACTGCAGTAAGTGGCAGACTATGAACTCTAACACAGATCTAGGTGACTCCCAAGCCTTTAATTGGAGAATATTTTGAGAGAGATTCATGAGAGAATTAGAGATCATCTTGTTCATCCTTTTCATTTGATAAATATGAGGACACTGAGACTCAAATAAGTAACTACACAGTTTGTAGCAAAACCAGAAATTGGACTTTGATGACTTTTTATGTGGAAACATGAGCTTTTATTATTTAAATCTTCATCTGGTAGAAGCAGAATACAACCTGAAGAGAGAGGCAGTGGACTACACTATGGCTTGGAACAGAGTATACAGTAACTTCCCATTTCATTTAGACAGCAGGGATATGCCTGAAAGTGCCTTTACCTGTGTCAGTGCATTTATTCACTATGAAGACAAAATTTACTTGAATAATATTTTAAATGTAACAAATATTGAACTGCCCAATACTAAAATTTGTGCCTTTGATAATATTTACATTATGAATAAAAATGTGCTCTTTTAACTGGGTCCTCATCTATTTTACCAGAAAGTGTCTTGTGTATTGTCAGTACAAAGTATCTAATGCATGAATGACTGAGTATGATTGTCTGGTTTTCTTTAATCACTGCTTATACATACCAGATAACTGGGTAGTTATAATATACTGATTCTATTTTTTTTTAACTGAAAGATAATTATAGTTAAATTTACCATTTGTTAACAATGAAGGAAGGAGTTGTCTAGATTAGTTCAAAGTCCAACATGTAAATTATTTCTGGAATAAGGTGATATATAAATGAGTAAGTGATAAAAGTGTGAAAGACAATTTTTAAATAAGAGCTGTTAAATTAATTTCTAAAATATATAGGGATTACACTAAGAAATTTTCCCGAGTATGAAATTTAGGAAACATGCTTTGCTAAAATGAATAAGAATGCTTTTTAACATTATTTATAAACAAATGTTGTTTGTAATATTTTATATAGCCTACATGCAATAGATGCTCAATAAATACACATTGACTTAGTTCAAGATGTTGACAAAACACGTTTTTTTCTTTATCTATTTTAAAACCTATTAAAATAGTAGAAAAATAAAATATGTATAATGCACAACAATAAAGAAAATAGGAAAAAGGCCATTGCTGATAAGAGATTTAATCAAATTTCTGGAAGATGAAATATGAATGAGTGGTGTTGATTATTAAAGCAAAACAAAGTCAATTATTAAAGAGAATATTTGAAGACGGAGCTACACCCAAGAAGAATCCCTAATAATACAGCAGAAACTAGCAAGGCTCCAGGTTTAGATAAGACAATGCTGATGGACGTTGAAATAAGAAACACAGATGTAATCAGCATTTTGGTCAAAAGCATGTGCACTAGTTTTTTGCTGTCCAGTGTGCCACTTTAAATCATAACGGCTTAAAACAACCATTTATTTCGTTCACTATTCTGCCTGGTCAGCAGTTTTGGCTGGGGTTATCCGGGCATATGCCTGTGTCTTTGCTCAACCAGTTGGTTGGTCAGCTCCGCTTCTGCAGGTTGGTTGGGTGTCAGCTAAGATGATAGGGTCCACGAGGGCTTGCAGATCTCATCAGAATAGTTTGGGATTGTCACATGGTGGATGCGCAGGATAATAAGAGAAAGAATATAAGTGCAAGATCTCTTAAAGTCTAGGTTTAGAATTGGCACACAATAACTTCTGTTTCATTATTGCATTGCTTGACTAAGTTATAAGACCAGTCCAGATTCAAAGGATAATACAACAGACTCTTATTTGTTGATGAGAAGAACTACACAGTCACATTGCAAAAGTGTAGATATAGGGAAGGGACAAATCGTGAGCATTTTTGATCTAACACAATGTAGAGGGCCCAGTTTTATCTTTCTCTACTTATCACGTCTGTTCTCAGCCTGGTACTAGAATACTTGGCATCCAGCCAGGTATTTACCATTACTTCAGCAAAAGTCAAAACAAGGTTTATTTAATGAAAAAAATTCCATGAAAGAAAATAGATAAAATATGTTTAGGAATATTTCTTCAAAAGAGGATATCAATAGATTAGAGAGTGTGAATGAGGTTTTGGAAAACTTTGAGGGTGTAAATTGTTGCTAGAAAGATCCCTTCTCTGGGTGGCCTATTAATCTTGACATAGGAATCAGAGCACAGGAAATGTAATCTTAACTATTTCACTGTGCAGAAAATAATCTTTACATAGTCATAAAAATGAAAACCCTGTTTATAGTTTTCAACTTTAAAATTGCTCCATAGACAAGTTATGTAAGTCTTAACTGCTTATCAGAGTAAATGTTTTCAAACTTCACAATATTAAAACACTGACCTGGGACCCATTAGCACAGGCACATCTTTTACATCTTTGAAATCTAAAGCTCAATGTGATGGTCTGTGTCTTGACTATTTAGCCAAAGCACTGTGTCATCTTTTACTAGTATTAATTTCCCCATTATCGTAGCCCCAAGACAAGTAAGCTGGTTAAAGGGTCAGTGGATGTTCAGTGACAGCTCAGGTCGTCACCCTTTACTTTTTGCAGATACCACAAACCTGGTTTTAAGAGTCTCTTGCCATTCTCCTTCTGACTTTGTGCAGTGGAACCAGTTGAGTTCATGAGAAAGCAAATAAAAAGATGGTCTCTGTTTATCGACAGCCCTCTCCTAGAAGTCTAATCCCTCTTGTCACTCTCATCTACAAAGGCTTTCAAGGAAGTGTGTCCTCTCCTGCCCATGGAGGCAGATTGGGCATCTCATAAAAATTATGTCCTTTTGAACTTGCCTGAGAAATTACAGTAACTTTTTTCTCCCCAGGGTACTTTTCTACTATAAGCTTGCCAATATTTGGTAATCTCTAGAATAGGAACACATCTCAATCAGCAGTGCATACCATCCTGTTTTGTGCAGTCTAAGTTCAGAGCTGTCTAAGTCCATTGGAGCTGCTACAACAAAATACCATGGACTAGTAGTTATAAACATCATAAATTTATTTCTCACAGTTCTGCAAGCTGGGAAGGCCAAGTTTAAGGCACCAGCAAATTTGGTGTCTGGTGAGGGCCCACTTTCTGGCTCATAGGCAGTGCATTCTATCTGTGCCCTCACATGGTGGAAGGAGACAAGGCAGGTCTCTGAGGCCTCTTTTATGAGGGCACTAATTCCATTCTTGAAGGTTCCTCCCTCATGATCTAACTACCTCCCAGGCCCTACATTCTAATATCATCACATTGGTGATTAGGTTTCAACAGATGAGTTTTGGGGGAACACAAACATTCAGGCCACAGCAAGGTCAAAAAAGAATATTGCATCATTTTGCTTTAGAGACCATTTTGTTCTAGCTACATTTTGATTATCTATATGACACAATTAAAAAAGAGAGTCAGGAAACCAAAGATCTTATACCTTAATGGAGTCTTTATAGGACAACATTGATTAATGGCTACAGTTAATACAAAAACACAACCACCACCAAATATTTCTGTTCATCACACTTGAAAACTCTTGGTCTCAGGTCTATGGTATTTTGTAATTTTTTTTTTAAGAGTGACATGAGTGCAGGCCCAGCTTCATGGATATATAAACTATACATTCACATGAGTCCCACACTTAGATGGGCTCATATATTATGTAGCCGGTCCTAACTGAAAGAGAAAAAAAAATTAAGTTGCAGTAATCAAATTACTGATCAGATACTGAAATTAAACCTGAAAAATGTTGAGGACCCAGAAAAAGTCTCAATCATGTTAGTACTTTCATGCACATGATATTTCTTTTTTCCTGCCTCTTCTCTCTACCTGTAGAACTTTTCAGGCTTCATTACTATACCATGGTTGGCCCTTTCTTTCCTCCTCTGAAGATTTAAAGACGAAGTTATGATTAAGCATATGAAATATGCATACCAAGTTTTCTATAAAGATTCCTCAGCATCTCTGCCAAGCTGTCATATGAGCACTTGCATGTTGTTATATAAAAACACATATTTTAAATAAATTTTAGTGCTGTTCTAAGCAAAAAGCACATTTAAAAAATCTGGAGTTTTCTGTTTCAATTTGAGAGAACTACATTTTGCTTAATTACTATTTAAATCACTGTAACACAATATTGATGACAAAATTTGAGTTTGCTTTTTAATTAACTGTCAGTCAAAGAAATAACATGGAACTTTGTTTTCCTCCTCTGTTAAAGCACAGCTTAACTGTGATTTACTTGAAAAATTTATACTGTTTGACAGGAAAACAGAAAACAAAAACACCTTGAATTATTCTAACCCATTCAGATTTAAGAAAATCCTCAGTAACAAATTAACTGCCATTTGGTTTTGATCATTCTGTCTGTATCATTGAAATACGGTTCACTAGTGAATCAGTGAAAGATAAATGGTCTGTGGTCGATGAGAGGTCATGGTCTGTAAGATAAATGGTGCCCCTCTGAGTTGCTTGCAAAGTAGCCAGCTTCAGTATATCAGTTAGAGTAGTTAATACTAACTGTTACAACAGACAAATGCCCAAATTCCAGTGGCTCAAACAATTGAAGTTTATAATTTTGGATAAGTTATCCCAATCTCAGGAGTTTGATATGCACTATTTCTGATCTTTTCCAACTGCTAGGCAAGAAGTAAACTCATTCTCAATCTTGCTACTTAAACATAGTCTCTCCCTACCACCATGTCCTCACAGGACCTCTTCTTTGGTTCAGTTTTGCAACGATCTCCCAGTTATTCCCTTTCATCTGTGGCTCTCCTTCCTTATCTCCCTTTTAACTTCTATTTGACCATTAAGTGTTGGGAATGCCTCAAGCGTGGTCCTCTTTTTTATTGCCTTACACTATACTTTCCATGCCTCTGATTTCAGTGATCACTTATATGCTAAGTACTCATCAATTTGTATATTCAGCCTATATTTGTCCTCTGGGACTCAGATCTGTATATCCTACTGCTTTTTCAATGTCTTCCATTGAGTGTTTCAGAGGCATTTTAGATCGAAGATACCCAAAACTGAAATTCTGTTTTTCCCTCAAAGTCTGCTTACCATGATCTGATTTTTCTCCTGTGACCCTTAAAACTATGAGCATCAACAGTCATCCAATTCTTCACCTTCATCCTCCTCCCTTAGTTGCTCTACGTACCCTATCACTAAGGCCTATTGATTTTACCTTCCAGCTACGTGCTGCATCTATCCCTCTCTGTTCATCTTTCCCAGGGCTGATCTGTCTGTGCTGGCCTTACCTGTTTCCGGAACCACAGTGACGGCTGCCTTGATCCATTTCCTGGCATCTGCTCTTGCCCGTCATCCAATCTGTTCGCAGTATTGCAGTCAGTCACTTGTTTGAAACACAAATCTAACCTTATCACTCACCACACACCCTTGCCTTGAAACCAGTTAGTGGTTTCCCATTGTTAAGACGATTAACATTGTTTTTGTGTGATCTTCTAGGTGCTCAATAATCTGAATCACCCCTTGTCTCCAGTCTCCTTTCTGCCTTATCCTAAATTATCCCCTGCCTGCTTCACTTCCTGAGCTTCTTGTATATTGACTTTCCACCCAGTGCCTTAGGGCACTTGCTCATGCTGTTCTCTCTGCCAGGAACACAGGCTCCTGCTTCTCTCTCCCCTTTACCTAGTGAATCACTCCTCATCCTTCCCATCTTTGTAAATTCACTTCACTTTAGAAGCCTTCTCTGGATATATTGTCAGGATTCTCTGCTATATATGCCAGAGAAACACTACATGTACTGCATATTTCTTTCACAGTACTTATCAGATATGATTAAATGTATCACTTAATGTATATGTGATTAAATGGTTAATGTCTCTTTTATTCACTGAAGAATGTCTGTTTGCTCATCATTGCATCAGCAGTGCCTAGAACAATGTATCACTCACAAATGTATCCAATAAGGATCTGTGTTTTCAACAGCTCCTCATTTTTGAATCTCAAGCCCTACCCTACCACCTAGCACAGAGAGAGTCTAAATAAGTATTTATTTAACTGAAGTGGCTATTAATGGCTAGTTTTTAAATATATTAATTTAAAGGACATACTTCACAAAATTGCCTTGTTGGCCAGCCCAGTTTGACTCCTAATCAAAAATGCAAGTGTGCCGTTTTGTTTCAGACAGGCACATGAGGTTGCTATTTAGAAGGAAGGTTTTTATTGATACATCAAGACTGCCTTGCTAAGAATGATGGTTTCCAGCTTCATCCATGGCCTGCAAAGGACATGAACTCATCCTTTTTTATGGCTGTATAGTATTCCATGGTGTATATGTGCCACATTTTCTTTGCCCATTTAATCATTGATGGGCATTTGGGTTGGTTCCAAGTCCTTGCAATTGTGAACAGTGTTTCAATAAATATACGTGTGCATGTGTCTTTATAGTAGAATGATTTATAAACCTTTGGGTATATACCCAGTAATGGGATTGCTGGGTCAAGTGATATTTCTGGTTCTAGATCCTTGACGAATCACCACACTGTGAACACACGAACACATGAACAGAAAACCAAACACTGCATGTTCTCACTCATAAGTGGGAGTTGAACAATGAGAACACATGGACACAGGGAGGGGAATATCACACACTGGGGACTTTCAGGGGTTGGGGGCTAGGGGAGGGATAGAATTAGGAGAAATACCTAATGTAGACGACGGGTTGATGGGTGCAGCAAATCACCATGGCAAGTGTATACCTATATAACAAACCTGCACATTCTGCATATGTATCTCAGAACTTAAAGTATAATAAAAAAAAAAAAAAGAAAAAAAACCACTGCTTTGAGCATATCAAGTTAATTTATTCCCATTTCATTTTTTAGCCATCTGTTTGTTTCTAAAGTAACAAAGATTTGGTAGAAGCAGTAATAAATACTCAGATAAAAAAATCTGTGTAATAAAATTTCTATGCCTTTAGCACTTACTATGAAAAAATAAGGAGTATTACAGAATAAAAGTAAAATATTTTCTGCTTGGTATTGAGAGTGTTGTTTTGGCATTTATGACTTGTGTTACTGACCTCAGGCTTAAGTTTGGTTTTTATTGTTCAAAGATAGCTGAATTTGGGAGAGTAAGTCAGCAACTTTTCTTTAGCAAAACCCAAAGTCTAGATGATCTGATAGATGCAATTCACTATTCAAGTCAAATGTTGAATATGTATTACAATTTAGGGTGTTCTTGAAGGTTTATTAACTTGAGCACCAAATCTTCTGAAGCTAAAGGAGATAAAATCATAATCAAAGGTCTTTTTAACTCATAAGAAGCATATCCCCAACTATTTCTCTTTCTTAAACTGTTACTTCTCTCAGGCTATGATCTTTGGGGTATTAAAGGGCTCTTTTAACTCAAAATAGCAAAAATCATAGCCCTCATCTTTTTACTTAGGAAGATGGTCTTTGACATTTAATTCTTAGCACTTACCTTTTCTCTAAATGAAATTCTGTTTCTCATTTGGATATTGGCAGAGAGCCAAAATAAGGTGAGCATTGAGCAGGATAAACTAGAGGATTCATTAATGCAACAAATATATTTTGATTCAAGTTATGTACTAGAAACTCTTCTAGGTATTGGGAATATATCAGTGAACAAATAACATTTCTATTCTCACAGATCTTACATTCTGAAAGAAAGGTAATAAATAATTACCTATCTAATTGAATCTTCTACTCTCTCTCTCCCTTTGGGTCTTTCAAAGACAATTCTGCAAGAGTCCAGTTATGAGCTGTTTACCAGTAAGTATAACATCTGGAAGATGGGTGTACCTGCCCAATAAAGGGGATCTCAGAATAGCATCAGTAGGATCTACTATAGAAGGCAAATGCAGTTTTGAAGGCAGGAGATGATGATGGTTTGGACTAGGGTGGTAGCTGTATTTATGGTAAGAAAGATAAGATCAGGATATATTTCTAAGGTAGATTTGACAAGTTTGCTGGTTGATTGACATCAGTTGCAAGGAAAAGGAAAGTCAGAGATGACTATATAAACTCTGGTCTGAGAAACTGTGCAAACAGAGTTACTGTTTGCTGAGATGGAAAGAGGGAGATCAAGATTTTCATGTTAAATTTGGTATATTCATTCAGATATGTCAGTGGAAAGATAAGCAGTTGGTTATGCCAGTCTTGAGTTCAGGTAGAGTTTACAAATCTAACTTGGATATTAATGATTTTAAAAATGAGGAGTTACCATAGATAAATAGGAAAAGCCAATCTAATGTTTTGAATTTGGAAATATTAAAAGGAAACTGAGATTTTGAGAAGGAGCAGCTGGTGAGGCAGAAATACAACCTAGAGTGAGGAGAGGATTGGAAGTCAATGAAGATAGTGTTTCTAAAGGAAGGCATGATTAATTGTGAATGCTGCTGATTACTTAAGTGAGAATTGAGAGTTGACTAATGAATTTAGCACTGAGAAGACCTTGGAGGGCCTTGAGAAGAGCTGTTTCAGTGGAGTACTGGAAACAAAAACATAGTTGGAGTACATTCAAGAAGAAATGGTGGCAGGGAAAGAACTAAATATCATGAGTTTGGAAAACTCTTTTGAGGAGTTTTGCTCTAAAGAATTTAGGCAGAGAAATAAGATATATAGTAGTTAAGACTTAAATTGGACATATTATGGCAGGTTGTTATGTTAATGGAAGAATCCAGAGAAGAGGGGGAAATTAGTGATGCAACAGAGACAGTAATAACTGGAGTGATATACTTGAAGAGGAAAAAGAGATGAGATCAGACACATCAATTGAGGATTTTATAAATATGATGGAGCCTGCAGAGAAAAACTATTTTCTAATTTGCTATTATTTTTTCAAAGAAATAGGCTATCAACTGAGTGTGAGGCTAGAGCAGAAGCTGTTGAAAATTTGAAGAGAGTTGTGAAATAATCTGTAATCAGGAGTGCGAAGGAACTAGGAAAATGTAGCAATACTTCTGGACAGTCCAGAGAGCTGAAAGATGGTAAAAAATAGTCTGAGGAAGTTCTGAGTACTTAGACAGTTGAGGTTAGGGGAAACATTTATTAAAACAATCACAAAGAACGTGGGAAAAACAGATACCAACTTGGCTATTGTCACAGTATTACACAAAACTAATTTTGAAAAGTAAACTAAAATGATATCACATGCATTTGATGTTTCAAAAGAGACTGGGGTCAATCAGAACCAATAGTTTCATTATATAATTGTTATGTTCAAATTTTGATAAATATATTATACAACCATGGGAATTTGAAAATGTGAAAATGTGACTGTTTGTACTGGGATACTGTATAATAATAGTTTAGTTTTATCTTTTAATTATCAAAGTGAAAGATTTCCATGCAATATGATTTTGTTGTGGGGTAACTGTTTATTTGGAATGTTGTAGTGCTTTTCCTTAGCCAAATTTTATTTTGTCGTCAAATTCAAATGCTGATCTAATGGCTTCAGAGTAAAATGAGAAAGGTCAAACGAGACTGGAAATTAGGGTTTTCTTCCTTTCATTAGGTATTTATCTATGAAATAACTGGAAAAGTCCTCATGTATTTAACATCTTTGTCTTCTTTCTGTAGTCACCTGCATATCAAGAAGACTTTGACACTGAGGTTTGATATGGTTTGGCT
Source organism: Cacajao melanocephalus (assembly GCA_963573385.1). Classification (NCBI taxonomy): domain Eukaryota; kingdom Metazoa; phylum Chordata; class Mammalia; order Primates; family Pitheciidae; genus Cacajao; species Cacajao melanocephalus. The sequence goes on from CAUYLG010048679.1 coordinate 92,051, forward strand.
CTGTACTGCCTTGAATTGTACTCCCAGAATTCCCCCACACGTTGTGGGAGGGGCCTGGTGGGAGATGATTTGAATCATGGGGGCGGTTTCCCCCATTCTGTTCTCGTGATAGTGAATAAGTGTCACAATTTCTGATGGTTTTATCAGGGGTTTCCACTTTTGTATCTTTCTCATTTTCTCTTGCCACTTCTGTGTAAAAAGTGCCTTTTGCCTCCTGCCATGATTCTGAGGCCTACCCATCCATGTGGAACTATAAGTCCAATTAAACCTCTTTTTCTTCCCAGTCTCAGGTGTGTCTTTATAAGCAATGTGAAAACAGACTAATACAGTAAATTGGTACCAATAGAGAGGAGTGTTGCTGAAAAGATACCTGAAAATGTGCCAGTGACTTTGGAATTGAGTATCAGGCAGAGGTTGGAACAGTTTGGAGAGCTCAGAAGAAGACAGGAGAATGTGGGAAAGTATGGAACTTCCTAGAGACTTGTTGAATGGCTTTGACTAAAAGCCTGACAGCGATATGGACAATAAGGTCCAGGTTGAGGTGGTCTCAGATGGAGATAAGGAACTTGTTGGAAACTGTAGCAAAGGTGACTCTTACTATGTTTTAGCAAAGACACTTGCGGCATTTTGCCCCTGCCCTAAAGATTTGTGGAACTTTGAACCTGAGACATGATTTAGGGTATGTGGTGGAAGAAATTTCTAAGCAGCAAAGCATTCAAGAGGTGACTTGGGTGCTGATAAAGGCACTCTGTTTTTTAAGGGAAGCAGAGCATAAAATTTCAAAAGATTTGCAGCCTGACAATGTGATAGAAAAGGAAAACCCATTTTCTGAGGAGAAATTGAAGCTGGCTGTAGAAATTTGCATAAGTAATGAGAAGCTGAATGTTAAACCCCAAGACAATGAGGAAAATGTCTCCAGGGCATGTCAGAGGTCTTCATGGCAGCCCCTCCCATCACCGGCCCGGAGGCCTAGGAGAAAATGAGGTGCCCTGTGTCCCAGCCACTCCAGCTGTGACTAAAAGGAACCAAGGTATAGCTCAGGCTGTTGCTTTAAAGGGTGGAAGCCCCAAGCCTTGGTAGTTTCCATGTGGTGTTGATCCTGTTGATGCACAGAAGTCAAGAATTGAAGTTTGGGAACCTCCACCTAGATTTCAGAAGATGTATGGAAATCCCTGGATGCCCAGGCAAAAGTTTGCTGCAGGGGTGGGGCCCTCATGAAGAACCTCTGCTAGGGCAGCGTAGAAAGGAAATGCGGGGCCAGAGCCCCCACACAGTCCCTACTGGGGCATTGCCTTGTGGAGCTGTGAGAAGAGGGCCACTGTCCTCCAGACCCCAAAATGGTAGATCCACTGACAGCTTCCACCATGTGCCTGGAAAAGCCACAGGCACTCAACGCCAGCCCTTGAAAGCAGCTGGGAGGGAGGCTGTACTCTGCAAAGCCATAGGAGCAGAGCTGCCCAATACCATGGGAACCTACCTCTTGCATCAGTGTGACCTGGATATGAGACATGGAGTCAAAGGAGATCATTTTGGAGCTCTAAAATTTGACTGCCCTGCTGGATTTCAAACTTGTATGGGCCCTGTAACCACTTCATTTTGGCCAATTTCTCCCATTTGGAATGGCTATATTTACTCATTACCTTCACCCCCCATTGTATCTAGGAAGTAACTAACTTGCTTTTTATTTTACTGGGTCATAGGTGGAAGGGATTTGCCTTGTCTCAGATGAGACTTTGGACTGTGGACTTTTGGGTTAATGCAGAAATGAGTTAAGACTTTCAGAGACTGTTGGGAAGGCATGATTGATTTTGAAATGTGAGGACCTGAGATTTGGAGGGCCCAGGGGTGGAATAATATTGTTTCACCCTGTGTCTCCACCCAAATATCATCTTGAATTGTACTTCCATAATTCCCACATGTTGTGGGAGGGACTTTGTGGGAGATCATTTGAATCATTGGGACAGTTTCCCCATACTGTTCTCATGGTAGTGAATAAATCTCACAAGATCTGATGGCTTTATCAGGGGTTTCTGCTTTTGCATCTTTCTCTTTTTCTCTTGCTGCCAACATGTAAGAAAGTGCCTTTCACCTGCCCTCATGATTCTGAGGCCTCCGCAGCCATGTGGAACTGTAAGTCCAATTAAAGTTCTTTTTCTTCCCAGTCTCGGGTATATCTTTATCAGCAACGTGAAAACAGACTAATACAAGGTTATTCTATGAGTTAGAAATAATTCCTTTCAAAGTAACACTTGCTGAGCATTTCTTTTTCTGGGCTTTTAAAAATGCACCTTATTCCTCATCCCTAAAGTGGGTGTGTTAGTCAGGGTTCTCTAGAGGGAAAAAACTAATAGGATATTAATACATATAAAGGGGAGTGTATTAAGTATTAACTCACATGATCACAAGGTGCCACAATAGGGCTTCTGCAAGCTGAGGAACAAGGAGAGCCAGTCTGAGTCCCAAAACTGAAGAACTTGGAGTCTGATTTTCAAGGACAGGAAGCATCCAGCACAGGAGAAAGATGTAGGCTGGGAGGCTAGGCCAGTCTCATGTTTTCACATTCTTCTGTCTGCTTTATATTCTTGCTGTTCTGGCAGCTGATTAGGTTATACCCAGCCAGATTAAGGGTGGGTCTGCCTTTCCCATCCCACTGACTCAAATGTTAATCTGTGGCAATACTCTCACAGACACACCAAGGATCAATACTTTGCATCCTTCAATCCAATCAAGTTGACAGTATTAACCATCACAGTGGCAACCCAACCATTGCTGCAGGTTGATGCAGCAATGGGTAGGAAGATGTGGAAGTCTAAATTTCACCAGGCAGAAATATAGGTATGTAATACCTGGGCAGGGCTCCAATACTCTCTTAGGAACTGGACAGCTTCATGGGCCAAACCAGACCTCAAAACCCAGCTGCTCACCTGACACAAGACTGTCCATGCAAGTAAAGTTCTGCAGGGTTCTTCCCCATCATTATCCCAGGGGAAGAGTGACTCCAGAGAATGTCCGCTTAAGAGGCATGTGAGTCTGACTCAGCAGGTCACCCACTGTCTACACAGCTCTTGTTTCTGAAGAGCTGTCTTTGCATTGTCAACACCTTGGGTGCATTATATGTGGCCTCCTGCCCTTCTGCCAAGTGGGCCTCCTTACTGTGAGTGCATGATAAGTGTCCTCCATAAGTACATGAAGTCTGTAGCAACTAACTCCTATCTGGAGTTACTCAAACCAACCACCTCTCGTTAGTGCATCTATGCTCTTGACAAAGTACAGTAAGCTCTGCTTTGCTTGTCTTGAAAACATGAATTTGTTCTAATGCAATGGATATATTGGAGAAGAATTTGATGAACAGCTAAAAAAAAGCAATAATATAAATAATTTTAATGGATCTACATATCACCTCTGGGATGCATAACAATATTATTTTTATAAGAAGATGTTTTTATGTGCTGGTAGATTATTCTTTTAGACCTGTAAATAATGCTTGGCTATAATTAGTGAAATGTTAAGTCCTCTAAGGTTCTGCTTCTAGCTTCTATCCCAAAGTTTCTTATATTCTTTACCTTTACATGTTCTCTCAGTGTGAGCTCATATGAATCTGTAGCTTCAGGTCCCATGTATATACTGATGGCACCCAAATCTCTTCTGGAATGACCGAAGACCAAACTTTTTCTGAATCACAAATTTTGATTTACATTTGAATATACCCCAAGTATTTAAAATTTCTTAAATATAAAAGTTTAATATTTCTCATACCCACTTATGAATATGCATGTGTGAGTGTGAGTATGACTGTGTGTATCACATATTCTTACTATGTGTGTTAGGCACTTTCCTATATGTTTCATCTCCAATAACTCATTAATTACCCCAACAGCCTTATGTTGTAAGTATTCTCATTATGTCCCTATAATAAAGGAAGAAACTGAAGCGAAGGGATTAAGCAACTGACCCAGGGTTAATTTAGGAGCTGAGATTTGAATCTAGAAAATCTAGTTCCAGAGAACAACCATTTTCCAACATCATGCAATCAACAAGGTGAAAGCCTCTAAGGATTATTTCAATTCTTTATTTGACTCCCCACTTCAGCAAGCACATTCACTGGAGGAAAGATGCGCAGCCCTTGGTTACAGAGGAGGAATGCTCTCAGAAGGCTTGTATTTGATTTACAGTTACTTGCTCATTGATTTTTGTGAGTTCCTGAAACTTACAGAAGTTTCTCAGTGTTCAGTGAAATTGTAAACTATTATATGAATGGTGTCCATCATAGTTTTTATATGAATGTTAACCAAGGCCTCTGAACCACAGGTGGAACATGTGACCATAAGGTTAATATCATCAAGTAACTGCTGATAAGGCAAAATGGTGGATGAAAGTCAGGTTGCGGAATACCTTAAATGACAGACTAACAAGGTTCAAGGATTTTATCTTGCTGTCGGTAGTAGTAAAAGTTTTTTGTATCAGGAGAATGCTGTGAACTTTAGACCATGTTTCAGAAAGAATCAGTTGGGCATGTGTATGCACTCTCTGGATAGTTGAGCATGTACAGACCTTGAGTGCTCTTCCCTCAAGGGTCTTACAATCTGGTGCTGTGGTTCTCCAATTTTAGTGTGTGTGAGAATCTCTTGGGAAAACTTGCTACAGTATCCTGGGAGGGCTTCATACCAGGACTCTGTCTTCAGAGACTTTGTTTCAGTGGAAATGGAGCAGTAAGCTGCATTTTCATAATCACTACACTTGAAGGTGATAATGCAGGTTGTTTGAGAAACACTGATAATATGCCTGTGGAATTGATATAAGTGTCAGGCAAAAATGGTCCAAAGTAGGATGGTTGGAAAGTAAGAGGTGGAATTTCAATTTAGAATGGCGATTTGAGCCCAAATGTTTTCTTCTTCTTCTTCTTCTTCTCCTTCTCCTTCTCCTCCTTCTCCTTCTCCTTCTCCTTCTCCTTCTCCTTCTCCTTCTCCTTCTTCTACTTCTCCTTCTTCTTCTCCTTCTTTCTTCTCCTTCTTCTTCCTTCTTCTTCCTTTCTTCTTCTTTCTTCTTTCTTCTTCTTCTTTCTTCTTCTTCTTCTTCTTCTTCTTCTTCTTCTTCTTCTTCTTCTTCTTTCTTCTTTCTTCTTTCTTCTTTCTTCTTTCTTCTTTCTTCTTCTTCCTCCTTCTCCTCCTCCTTCTTCTTCCTCCTCCTCCTCCTCCTCTTTTTTTTTGGCAGATTCTCAGTACTCTCTCTCTCTCTCTTGCTCTCTCTCTGTCTCTGTCTCTCTCTGTCTGTCTCTCTCTCTCCCTCTCTCTCTCCATCCATCCTGAAAAACGGGAAAGGTTTCCACACAGAGGTCAAAAACTGTGAAGTGTATCTGCCATATATAGTGCTTGGAGGACCAAGCTGAGGAAATAAACCATCAGCTTAAAAACGCAGGCACAAATGGAAAAGCCTTCAAGAAAAGCAAGTGCAACGGATTTCCGAGAAGAACTTCATCAAACCCTCAAGTGTGAAGCAGAGTAACTGGAACAAGAGTGGCAGCATTGACAGTCAGAATAAGTAAACCCCAACTTAAACAGTCTTAAGGAGCCCGAGACCCCCCAGAGAAGTCTCCTAGGGAGGTGGGTTGACTGAGTCTCTTGCAGTGATCAGTTCAGTGTAAGACTGTTTAAAGTAAGACACTATGAGAGTTAATGACAGAAACTTGTTTGGATAATGCTCACTTTTAGAAAATAGAGAAAAGACAGTCAACAAGAGCTGATAGGAAACTTGAAATGTATGCAGTGGCTTAGAAACAACAACAACAAAAGGAGTGATTTTTCAAAAGGATGTGGTTAAATTGCCACAAGATGTACAAGTGTCAAACAATATGAAGTTAAAGAATAGATCAATTGTTTCGAAAGTTGGTAACCGTGGTCGTTGTCGTGAGAGATTTCAGCAGAGTGGTGTGAACAGAAGTCAGATTGAGGGGATTGAAGAAATAATTAAGGGATGAAGAAATGAAGTCATCAAAGGTTCAACAGTATCTGTGTGTGTGTGTGTGTGTGTGTGTGTGTGTGTGTGTGCGTCTGTGTGTGTGTGTCTTTTTGTGTTTACTGACAAAGAGGAAAGAGGGCTGGTAACTGCAGAGGTATTCAGAGTAGAATGTTTTTCTGAGCCAGAGATCCTCTCTTCATGTCTGGTGAGAAAAGGAAAGGAACCAGAAAGAATAGGAACTATTCAAGATGGCGTGGAGCAAAGTGCTGATTGATGACAGATCATGTGTTGTGGGATCAAGGTCTCTTTAGAATTAATATAGAACAAATTTTAAAGCAATGAAGTGAGACAGTACATTCATATTTTATTGTAATTAATTAATTATCTAAAAAAATGAATATAGAGAGAAGGTAATAGTTCCCTATTTATAGATTTCAGTCTAGTAGGGGCTGATTTATAAAATGTTGGCATTATGCTTTTGAGGTAAAGATAAGAAAGTGAAAACTTTAAGTGTGGGGTTGAGTTTATCAGGAATGTGTTTGGTATAGACTTTGTGAGTGGTGATCTGGAATATATCTAGTATCTAAAGGTACTAAAGAAAAACAAAGGGCCAGTAGGCCTTATAGGAGAAAGTGAATTTATAACTCTTAAAGGATAAAAGTGAAAAAGTGACAGGTCAATATTGCTGTTTTTACTAGAACAATTCCTTTGTTTGGAAAAGGTGTTATTCTTAAAAATTTAATACCAAAATAAAATACACTGTTAACTGAAAGGGAGATAATAAAATTATCAACACTATAATTATAATTATTTAAAATTACTTATGCATGTGGATAAGAGTTGGAAGGAACTATGGTTGTTTTGTTAGAAATATGCAATTTTGGGTAATATCAAATTATTTTTCTTCTTTGTAATAATTTTTGTGGAAAAAAAATCTTAAAAGTATCGCTAACATTAGCTTATGAAAGTAATGTGTTTTATTCCGATCTCATAGTCTCAGATCTTTTGAGTGGGTTGCAAAGGGATTAACAAAAATGTTGCTTGCTTTATACCATTCTGCATAGGTAGCTATACTAATTAACATGATAGATGCAAACTGGTGCTCAGTTGATTATAATATATTAAGTTATTTTTGCATTCCAGATGTCATTTCCTATGGGCAATGAGTTTGCAATTTCCCAAATGTAAGAATTTAATTTTTTCCTGTTCTCATTTCTGATGTCTTTAAGATCTTTGAGTTTTTTTCTATTTAGCAGCACCAACTGAATTTTCCCATAAAGAAATGTCTCATTAACCCAATTATTTTTCCATAAATAGTTAACCTAATTATAAACTATCAGTTTCTGCATTATTAGGTATTTATAAAGCTGACAAAATTAAGAATGTACATTTTCCCCATTGCTCCTTATCTGGGACAAGATGTTGGTCAGATTTCTGTATGAATACCTTCATAAAGGAAGACTTCCAAACGATTGTGTTGTACTGGTGACACTATATGACAATGAGGAGTGTCAGTAAGCATAAGGGGGTTACCCTTATTAGCATCTTTGAAAGCTCAGAATTAAATGTATGTAATTTTTATATGCCATTGTTGCTCCAATAGAACTCTGGGTCTCAACCTTTTATCTGTGGGCAAAAGTTTACATGCACAACACCATCTGGTTTGGTCTGTGTTGCACATGGCTGCTGAAGATGTAAGAGAGACTGTGGATTCTGTGCTGTTTCTCAAGCTCTCACTAATCCATTGTTTGCTCTCTGACAGACTTGATTTATGACAACCAGGCTGGGAACCATGCTATGTAGAAGACCTTTCTGGAGATGATAGGTTAAAAATACATAGAACAAACATTGTGGCAGGAGCCATTCTGTAGTAGTTTCATGTCTTTTCCATAAATAATGTTGTTCACTACAAAGCATAACCTCCAACTTAAATCTTCTATACTAAATTGTGAGCATAGAGTTGAGCACACAACAGCAAGATCTAGATTATTCCTTTCCCCTCTATTCACATAACTAAATTAGTAAACTGGTCAAGAATTCACTTATTTCACCTAAGAAGAAACGTATTATTTTATAAAAAGCACTGAATATTATGTTGAAGTTGGTATTATAATACAATGGAATTGTGTCTGTCTAGTACCTCTATTTCTAGATCTCAAGTGACTAAACAGCCTCAGTCTGGAAATATAGAGACAAAATACACAAAGAGCCATGAGTTTAAATACCAGTTCTGTCACTAACTGGCTGTTTAATTTGGGTGTTTTATTTAAGCTTTGTAAGTCCAGGCTTCTCACTGAAAATAGACATAATACATAGATGATAGCAGTATATTGTGAAACACACAATAAACACACAGTTCTTTGCCCAGTGTCTGGTACATAGTAGGTGCTCAAAATTGCTAGCTTTTAAAAATAATTGTCCTCATTATTTGGTGTCTCCAATGACTTTCTTATATAGCTCATTATAATTAAATGTAATTAATTTTTCGATCATGTGGTTCTGTGTCAGGCTCACTCAGAGACCTCGTGACTAGGAAGGAACATGATGGCGAATCTTACCCTGGTGATGCCTAACACAGCAGTGACTCATAATCATCCCATCACTGCCTATGAAATGGTTCAGTAAGGATGGTGACACACCAAGATGGCTGCTTTCAGAGGGAGATCTTGGAAATTCTTTTATGTTAACAAGGGTACCCCACACAAGAGTAGGAGGACTATTCTGTCAGTACATTGGGGAAGTTTCTTCAAAATATCCCTGGACTATGTAGATTTCTAGTAATAGAATATATGATCTGCCACTTCAATCTAGTGAATATTCTCTGCTTTTTTTTTTTTTCTATATAATGGCTTTTAGGAACTGTTGTGAGTGATGCTAAGTATTATCTATCTATCTATCCATCCATCATCCACCCATCCACCCATCCATCTATCCATTCATCCATGTATCTATTTAATCTATCTACCTATATATGTAGAGCTTATTCATATATGTATACATACATGCACACAGATATGTGTATATACACACATATACATGTAATATCTTTATTAGCCTTAAATATGGATTTTTAAAGTGGTAATAATATTGCATTACTTGTTGTTTCTCATCCACTGTGACATTCTATGTTATTTCAGTAAGATTTAACAAGCAAAGTGATGACAGATGAGAGTTCCTTTGCAGCCTGGTGAGATTTTAACTTCATGTAAAGCAAAGCATTGTGGGGCAACATCAGGGATAAACTTGTGGAATTAATCATTTGGTTTTTCTTCGGTATATCCCATCACCATTGGGAACCAGATTCAGTAATTATGTTCTGTGGTTTGTACTCATCATGATGTCTTGACCTCCAGCTCTGAAACAACATATTTCCTGAGAGATTCTGACTACATTTTCTGAGGTTCTTCAGGGTCAAGTAAATTGAGGATGTCTTTATTCTGCATTTGACTAATCTGAATTAGATAGTTTTAGCCATTAAAACCTTAAAAAGTGGTGAGACTTTGTCTCAAAAAACAAAAACAAAACAAGAAACCTTAAAAAGCACATAATGACCAATTACAAGTGAGATAATTTTTTCAATAATGCTTTATATTTTCTAAGTACCAATACAGATGTTTTGTTACATTATTTAAAACATGATTGCTCTGCCACATCACTTATATTTTAAAAATGAAGTTGTAAAAATAAATACATGGATGCCATTCGCAAGTAATATCAGTTAATACCTAATGTGAACATCCACTGTGTGCTGAGTCTATGATATACTGCTAGTTACTATGAAAATGTGAGATTCAGTGAATTGGCTAGAGCATCAACTTTATTATCCACATAAGTTACCCATTTCTTATATCATAGCTTTGGTTGTGTAATTTATTTCAACAGACTTACATTAAGCATTTTCCACATATAATACACTGTTGATAGGTACTGGAGAAAGAGAGCACACAATCTAAATGCTTCTCTACATTCCAGTAAATGTTGCCACCATGTTGCAGAACAATTTTTGGACAACCAGGCATATCTTTGGATTTGAACTATGTGGTGTCACAATTCGTGCTGTGAGGGTTCACCTGTAAACCTGGCAGTCTTAGGTGGCCTCTAGAGGTTATAGGGTCAAGGGATTTTTTTTTGTTTGTTCTTGTTGTTTAATACTATGAGTATGTTTAAATGCTTATGTAAAAGAGCCAAATTAGAGGGAGAGTTAAAGGCACAAGAGAGAGAAAAGCTGATTGTTATGGCAAGGTCTCTGGGTAGGCAGAAGTGAATGGGTCCAAGAAAATAGATTTAGGAACTGACCTTCTATCAGGAGAACAGCGAACTCAAGGGGTTTATAGCCATGTATGGCCCCAAAAGAACTGGACACTTGTTGAGCAACTATGGTAGGATGAAGCGAGGCATGTTAGGAAATGTCCAGCCCTGAGGCCTCCACCTGACCCCTAGGTGAGAAGCTGCCATGATTCCTTAATAGGGAGCAAGACAAAGACTAAAATGATGGCAATGTAAGGGGTAAGGATAGATGGGAAAAGGTGATTTTAAAAGCTTTTTGAGGATAAATTCTGTGTTCACCTTTGTGATCTTTGTTGCATCCTTCTCAATCTTGCATATTATTGGTGTCAAGTTTATGGTATTTATTGTGTTCAAAAAAAGTTACAGCTTCTTAAGTTTCTTATATTTTCTTTGCTTTTTATATATAAAGCCTCATTTAATTAAGTAGTATGGTTTTTTTTAATTGTACTTTTAAGTTCTGGGGTACATGTGCAGATCTTGCGGGATTGTTGCATAGGGACACATGTGGCGGTTTGCTGTCTCCATTCCCCTGTCACCTACATCAGGCATTTCTCCCAGTGTTATCCCTCCCCAACATCCCTGACCCCGCTGTCTCTCTCCTAGCCCCCCACCCCCCAACAGACCCCAGTGTGTGATGTTTCCTATTTGTGTCCATGTGTTCTCATTGTTCGATACCCACCTATGAGTGAGAACATGTGGTGTTTGGTTTCCTGTTCTTGTGTCAGTTTGCTGAGAATGATGGTTTCCAGCTTCATCCATGTCCCTTCAAAGAACACAAACTCATCATTTTTTATGGCTGCATAGTATTCCATGGTGTATGTGTGCCACATTTTCTTTGTCCAGTCTATCATTGATG
>CAUYLG010048680.1:0-30959 GCA_963573385.1 Cacajao melanocephalus
CTGGAATCAGTAGGAAACAGACTCTTTTTTTGTTTCATTTCCTTTCTTAGAAAGGCAACATAGTGTGGTGAAAAAAGAGTGGGTTTAGAAATGAATATTCCAGACTAATAAAAAGGAAAAGAGAGAAGAATCAAATAGATGCAATTTAAAAAATGATAAAAGGGATATCATCACTGATTCCACAGAAATACAAACTACCATCAGAGATTATGACAAACAAACTCTATGCACATAAATCAGTAAATCTAGAAGACACGGATAAATTCCTGGACACTTACACCCTCCCATGACTAAACCAGGAAGAAGTTGAATCCCTGAAGAGACCAAAAACAAGGTCTGAAATTGAGGCAGCAATTGATACCCTAGCAACCAAAAAAAGTCCAGGACCAGACATGTTCACAGCTGAATTCTACCAGACATAAAAAGAGGAGCTGGTACCATTCCTCTGAAACTATTCCAAATAATACAAAAAGAGGGAATCCTCCCTAACTCATTTTATGAGACCAACATCATCCTGATACCAAAACCTAGCAGAGATACAACTAAACAAGAAAGTTTCAGGCCAATATCCATGATGAACATTGACTCAAAAGTCTTCAGGAAAATGCAAGCAAACTGAATCCAACAGCACATCAAAAAGCTTATCCATCATGATCAAGTAGGCTTCATCCCAGCGATGCAAGGCTGGTTCAACATACACAAATCTATAAACGTAATTCACCACATAAATAGAAACAAAGACAAAAACCACATGATGATCTCAATAGATGCAGAGAAGGCCTATGACAAAATTCATCAGCCCTTTATGCTAAAAACTCTCAGTAAACTAGGTGTTGATGGAACATATCTCAAAATAATAAAAGCTATCTATGACAAATGCACAGCCAATATCATACTGAACAGGCAAGAAGTGGAAGCATTCCCTTTGAAAACTGTAACAAGACAAGGGTGCCCCTCTCTCACCAATCCTATTCAACATAGTGTTGGAAGTTCTGGCCAGGGCAATCACGCAAGAAAAAGAAGAAAGGGATATTCAATTAGGAAAAAAGGAAGTCAAATTGTCTCTATTTGCAGATGACATGATTGTATATTTAGAAGATCCCATCGTCTTAGGCCAAAATCTCCTTAAGATGATAAGCAACCTCAGCAAAGTCTCAAGATACAAAATCAGTGTGCAAAAATCACAAGCATTCCTATACACCAATAACAGATGGAGAGCCAACTCCCATTAACAATTGCTACAAAGAGAATAAAATACCTAGGAATACAACTAAAAAGGGATGTGAAGGACCTCTTCAAGGAGAACTACAAACCACTGCTCAAGGAAATGAGAGAGGACACAAACAGATGGAAAAACATTCCATGTTCATGGCTAGGAAGAATCAATCTTGTGAAAATGGCCATACTAGCAAAAGTAATTTATAGATTCAATGCTATCCCCATCAAGCTACCATTGATCTTCTTCACAGAACTGGAAAAAACCACCTTAAACTTCATATGGAACCAAAAAAAGAGCCCAAATAGGCAAGACAATCCTAAGCAAAAAAAACAAAAAACAAAAAACAAAGCTGGAGGCATCATGCTACCTGACTTCAAACTATACTACAAGGCTACAGTAATCTAAACAGCATGGTACTGTTACCAAAACAGAGATAAAGACCAATGGAACAGAACAGAGGCATCAGCTACAACCATCAGATCGTTCACAAACCTGACAAAAACAAGCAATAGGGAAAGGTTTCCCCGTTTAATAAATGGTGTTGGGAAAACTGGCTAGTCATATGCAGGAAGCTGAAACTGGACCCCTTCCTTACACTATATACAAAAATTAACTCCAGACAGATTAAGGATTTAAACATAAGACCTAATACCACAAAAACCCTAGAAGAAAACCTAGGCAATACCATTCGGGACATAGGCATAGGCAAGGACTTCATGACTAACACACCAAAAGCAATGTCAACAAAAGTCAAAATAGATAAATGGGATCTAATTAAATTTAAGAGCTTCTGCACAGCAATTCAAACTATCATTAGAGTGAACCAGCAACCAACAGAATGGGAAAAAATGTTTGCAATCTATCTGACAAAGGGCTAATTACCAGAATCTACAAAGAACTTAAACAAATTTACAAGAAAAAAACAAACAACCCCATCAAAAAGTAGGTGAGGGATATGAACAGATACTTTTCAAAAGAAGAAATTTATGCAGCCAAGAAACATATGAAAAAAAGTTCATCATCACTGGTTATTAGGGAAATGCAAATCAAAACCATATTGAGATACCACCTCAAGCCAGTTCGAATGACTATCATTAAAAAATCTGGAGACAAGATGCTGGAGAGAATGTGGAGAAATAGGAATGCTTTTACACTGTTGGTGGGAGTGTAAATTAGTTCAACCATTGTGGTAAAGAGTGTGGTGATTCCTCAAGGATAGAACTAGAAATACCATTTGACCCAGGAGTCCATTGCTGGGTATATACTCAAAGGATTATAAATTGTTCTATTATAGACACATGCACATGTATGTTCACTGTGGCACTGTTTACAATAGCAAAGACTTGGAACCAACTCAATTGCCCATCAATGATAGACTGGATAAAGAAAATGTGGCACTTATATACGATGGAATACTATGCATAAAAGAGGATGGATATTTACCATGGAATACAGCCATAAAAAAAGATGAGTTCATGTCCTTTGCAGGGACATGGATGAAACTGGGAACCATCATTCTCAGCAAACTGTCACAAAAACAGAAAACCAAACACAGCATGTTCTCATTCATAAGTGGGTGTTGAACAATGAGAACACACAGACACAGGAAGGGGAACATCACATATAGGGGCCTGTTGGGGGATGGGAGAGCTAGGGGAGGGACTGCAGGTTGTGGGAGTATTGGGGAGGGGTAACATTAGAAGAAATACCTAATGTAGGTGACAGGGGGATGGATGCAGCAATCCACCATGGCATGTATACCTATGTAACAATCCGGCATGATCTGCACATATACCCCAGAACCTAAATTATAATTTAAAAAAAAAGAAATACACTGAGAAAAAAAAGAGAAACTGATAGATTCAGATTTATAGGCTCTGCCAGCTGATGAGTATGACCTTGCACAAGGTCATACATTTTGTTAAATGACTTAATTCAGGCAAGGTATGCAAACTTTTATAAATGTTGTGTTTTTCATGTATTAATGGAGCTATTTATAGCTATACCTCTAAATAATGTGGAGATTAAATGAGATCAATTTTATAAAGCACCTAGTATATAATTGATGTTCAGTAGTTATTGCTTCCTTTTCCTCATTTGCTGTTTAAATTCCTATGAACAGAAAATTATTTAAAAACCAAAATCAGTGATTCTTAACCATATATCACCTTTTTGAGTTCCTCCCTTTTATGGAAAAAAAAGATTGCACTTTGCATACCTCAAAGATTGCACACATACCACAAAAAGTTTAGAGAGATTGTTAGTTCTAATCATATAGTTTCATATAAAAATTAATCATCATTCTCAGCAAACTGACACAAGAACAGAAAATCAAACACTGCATGTTCTCACTCATAGGCAGGTGTTGAACAATGAGAACACATGGACACAGGGAGGAGAGCATCACACATTGGGGTCTGTTGTGGGGGACTAGGGGAGGGACTGCAGGGGTGGGGAGGTTGGGGAGGGATAACATGGGGAGAAATGCCAGACATAGGTGACGGGGGGATGGAGGCAGCAAACCACATTGCCATGTATGTACCTATGCAACAATCCTGCATGATCTGCACATGTATCACAGAACCTAAAGTACAATAAAAAGTTTAAAAATAAATAAATTTAAAAAATTATTATAATAGAGAGATGTAGTGTTTTATCTTCTTTAGTGGGGGTAATTGTAAAAAGAAAAACTAAAGGGAACATTTCTAAGTTTAAATATCAAAATTTAAAAAAAACATTATATGGACATGAAGATTGTTTATATGTGAATTCTCAGTGAAGCATTTTGCGTTCTGAGGAAAGTTCTTCCTCTAGGACCTTCTGTGCTTCTATCAAGCAAGTCCCTAGGTAATATTGTTTTATGTACATACGCTTAGAAGAATTTAGCATATGATCTATTTATCACATTCAAACTTAACAGAAGAAATCTAGTAACCACCTACAGACTCTACAGACTAAAAAAAAGATTTTAAAGATCATCTATCTACTCCAGTCTCCCACAGATGGCCACCAAGCCTGAGCTTGAAGACAAGCTTCACAGGTTTATTGTTGTTTGTAGGAAAGAACACCAATTAACCTTTCTAGGAAATATATTACAATTAAATATTCAATATGTTGAGTAAAAAATACTTCTCAGCAATAGACTTTCCTTTTGAATTGTTCTAAAATCTTTAGCTAGAAATTGATGCAACAAATTCTCAGCAAGGTTGAAATTCAAAACAAGCTACTTTCTTTTCAAAAGAAATTCAAAACAAGCTACTCTAACCTTTGAGGTGGGCCAGTTCTTTGTGAGTTCTAAATACTGGGTTCTTCTTTTTGTTGAACTAAAATCTGCCTCACAACTACGTTTATTTTCCAATTGATTCCAAATCCTTCCCATATAGCAAAACAGAATACAGGGGGCTCCCTCTTCTATGCTGTAGTAGCTATCCATTCTCTTTCTTTTCCTCAGAACCCAGCACCCAAGTTTTTCTCTAGAGTATCACCTCTCATCAAATTGTGGTACATTTGGGTGTGGTATTGTTGATTGCTACTATCTGCAGGGGTGGGCCTATGATTCAAACATGAACACATAGCACTCCCAAGACCATAGCTAATATTTCAGAAAAGAGAACAAAACCTAATTCAGGCCAGGAGTTTTACTTTGAATTGCTGAGCAAGTGAAACACTCACTGTTTCAGTGGTCTCGGAGGTAGAGATCCTCTGGCCACCATCTTACCCAAGGGAAGCAAAAACCTCTCTGGAAATGGAGCCAACATACAGTAAGGAAGAACAGAAAGAGTGACTGGGTCCTGAAATACACAGTCAAATATGAAAGCAGATCTATTTCCTGCACTTTTCAGTTGTATAATGCATTCTTTTTTCCCCCTTAATTTTGCTTGGGCTGCATTTACTATCACTTGCAGCCAAAACAATCCTGACTGAAAGTACATATTAATGTTCTATACATATTTGAAGATTGATGATACTTCCTCTCCAGAATTTTGTATTATTTTAGATAAACATTCTCAGTTCTTTTCATTTCTACTCATATTAAATATGTTTAAAAATCTCTTTCAGATTTCTTTTCTGTATCCCTTAATATCTACTAAATTAAAAATAGAGATTTAAAAAATTTTTTGACATAAAAACCATATAAAATATACAAAGAAACTTTTATTCAATTTCATAAGAATAATTTTTAAACACCTTAGAAATGCTGCTTCATGTCATTTAAGTTAGCAACTTTAATCTTTGTTAGTTCATCAATAAATGATATTTCCAAATGACCTCTATGTGGTCATATTTGCTTTCTTATTATTTTTTTAACTTTTAATTTAGGTTCAGGGGCACATGTGTAGGTCTGTTATACGGGTAAACTCGTGTCACAGGGGTTTGTTGTACAGATTATTTCATCATCCTAGGTACTAGGTACTAGGCCTAGTACTCAACAAATATTTTTTCTGAGCCTCTCCCTCCTCCCAGTCTCCAGCCTCCAGCCTCCAGCCGGCCCTAGTGTCTGTTGTTCCCTTCTTTGTGTCCATGTGTTCTTATTATTAACCTACCATTTATAACTGAGAATATACAATATTTGGTTTTCTGTTCCTGCATTAGTTTGCTAAGGATAAGGGTTAAAACTCAAGTTATCACATATTTTTTAAGTAATCCAATTACATGTTTTCTAACATTTCATGGTTGTAATTATTTTTTTTTTTACCAGCTTAAAAGGACTATCCCCAATTAAGTCAAAACTCTAAAGTTCTCTACTTAACGAGTTAAATAAACTTACCCTATGCAATTTGATCCTACATTTGAAGCACATAAAAAAGAGATAAATCATAGTCCCTTAACTTAAGGATCTTACACTTACTGAGTTAAAAAGCTTAAATCTCATAATCACCATTACACCATCAACCTCAGGGCTACCATTCATTTACCGAGTGTTTAGAATCTGACAGGCTTGGTAAAGCACTTTTCATATACAGTCTCATTTAGTCCTCTTAATTTCATGACACAGTATTATTTTCACTAATTTACAGACAAGAAAACTAAGGCAGAGAGTAGTAACATGTCCAAAGTCATACAACTTATAGATGACAAAGTTAGTAATCAAAACTAAGTGTGTTTCTAAAGTTCATGCTCTTACTGATGTTGCAGTTCTGCCTCCAATCTCTCGAATACAAAGTAGGATACATGCAAGCAATCTTCTAAGGAAACTATAATGGGAGAAACAAGCACTTCTGCTTGCTAGCAAGACTTTTTAAAGGTATGACATTTTATAGTGAGTTTATTTCTTTTCAACTAGGAAGGTAATTGAACAGACTTAAGAAAAATCAACACATTGAACATATGCTTAGTATTTATGTTGAAAATACATTCCAAACATTTATGACAACCAGGACTTTTGAGAAAGTGTTTTTGTTTCTAGATCACCTAAGCTGATGGGTGGGACTGGCCTTGAACAGATTATGAAAATAATTATTTGTGCCTAGTGTCTCTTTTACATGTTCCTTCACTTTCCAGATGAGGCACAGTATTACTTCCTCATTTCTTAATATAAATGCATCCTTTTGTTCTTTTGTTTTTCTTCCTTCAATGTAAAGACAGTTCTTTTTCAATATCTATCCTTGGAAAGAATCCTGGGGTACTATAATCTACGCTTTAGTCTGTGTTTATGTCACTGCTATTATTCCCAAGAATTTTAGCCTTCTTTCCGGTTATGAAATAAAAGTCCTTAAATTTTTTTTCAAGCATCAGTCAGTAGGCCAGACTTTTGGTGTAGAAATAGATGTGAGGAATGCCTCCAAAGTTGCACTGCATAAGCAACCACAGTACACACCAAACAAGTAAACTGGGTGCTGATGATAAACAGTACCTACCTACTTTCCTTCTCTCAGCATTTCCTTCTTCATTGTCCCATTTTCAAAGAAGCTCTTGCTTCCATTCGACTAGACAAGATGGTGGTCAGAGGCTAATTACAGTCGTTTCCAAATCTCTTGCAATGTTATTAACAAGGAAAACAAGAATTTTGTTGCATAGCTTTGCATTTTCCCACCTCCCCACTGATAGAGGTGTTAATGATCAGGAAAATTACTAAAAGGCATACAATGTGTAGATAATTCACCTTTTGAGAAAGAGATACTGAGTAAACAGCATTTCTAATTTACAATTATTATTTTAAAAAGGAAGCAATTAGTATCTCATGATATTCATTACTGGATATGTAACAGAGAGGAGCATACTAAAATTGCACAAAAATAAGCACAGTTTTGGTCAGATAATTTTAAATTACATTTCTCTTTGACATCCCTTCTCCACAATTTAGGCATAGAGATGGCAAATTCAAGTAGAATATATTAAAAAGAGCTCTATGGAGGAAGGAATGCAAGGAATGTTAATGTTTTATGGTATCTTACTATATGTCTCTGAAACTGAGTTTCCGTTTGATATTGTACTAATATTACAAACATCGCATTCCTTTAAAATAAGCTTGTCCAACCCGCAGCCTGCAGGCCACATGCAGCCTAGGACTTTGTGTTGGGCTTTGAATGCAGCCCTACACAAATTTGTAAACTTTCTTAAAACAGTGGGGTTTTTTTGTGATTTTTTTTAGCTTGTCAGCTATCATTAGTGTTAGTGTATTTTATTTGTAGCCCAAGACAATTCTTCTTCCAGTGTGGCCCAGGGAAGTGAAAAGATGAGACACCTCTGCTTAAAAAAAAAAAATCCAAAACATTAATATAATACCTAAAGTAGAGACATAATATTTGTTTTAAGAAAGGTGTCACTTCAAACATGATGTTACAGCATGACCTATTGATAATGTCGATAATGTTCTTAACAAGGTGTCTTGTCTGCTGTGGCACTTAGGGAAACCATGAACAAAATGACACAAACATCAAGGTTGGGCTAGAGACACATCCTGTTGAGGAAATCATGGATTTTTCACAATTTTAATGTGTCATGTGTGCATAGGCTGCTTGTCACTTGGCAAGCCTTTTTTAATGTCTTAACAGACAGCTAAGAAATAACAAGTATTCTTTTGTTTGTCAGATTTTAGACATTCTGGGGCACATTTTAAAGTTACGTGGGTTTGGCTCACTCTATTCCACTTTGAAGATGTAACATCTTTTTAAAAATCTGCTCCCTTTCATCTATGTACTAGCAAGCAGACCGAGGTTGTCATCCCTCACTGGAGGGTGGATTACCTGGTAACAAGAGTTTAACAGTCAAATCCTGAGCTTTGGCAGGGAGAATGTGCTGCTAAGGAAGCATAATGGCTCCTGGGTCTCAAATGAACAGAGAAGTCTGTTCACAAAGTGGACCTAACTTGGAAATTATTCCTTCTTTCAGAAGTAAAAGCTTTTAAAGCCTAGAATACTGCCTTACATGTAACAGGTGATCTGAATATGTTTGCTGAGTCCATTCCTACCTTGAATAGCCTGGGCCAAAAATGGCTTTAGACACTGGACAGGG
This sequence comes from Cacajao melanocephalus, assembly GCA_963573385.1. Lineage (NCBI taxonomy): Eukaryota > Metazoa > Chordata > Mammalia > Primates > Pitheciidae > Cacajao > Cacajao melanocephalus. The sequence goes on from CAUYLG010048680.1 coordinate 8,675, forward strand.
CAGAAAAAGGGATAGCCAGGCTAGAATGACAATAGAAATAATGCTTCTATGCTACAGAATCTTGAGTTTCAAAGAGTCCTTGTGAAGAGGAATTAAAAATTCATTTGAGCTGCCTACTGGGTGGCATTTATAAGTCATGTTTGATGTGTTTTCTATGCATACATTTCTCTTGGAGCACTTTTCTGTGTGGTGCTGATTTATTAGAATGTGATTTGTCTCAAATACTTTTGTATTGAAATATGCAAATCTATTTTAAGATTGAGCAGTACAGCTCTCATATATTGTTCTCATGGCCAGTGAGGCAGTACAGTGGAGCAAATATTAGCAAATGCTCTCTGCCACTGAGTACTGAGCCATCACCCTGTGCTTTCCTCAGATGAACTGATGCTCACTGATGCATTTGATTACCCTACAGTAGCCTCACTTCATGCCATTATTTTGTTTTCTAATGAACTGTTAATCCACAATGGGTGAGAAAGACAAGAAGATGTAAATATGCTGGAGAGACTGCAAAATTCCAATGTGTAGAAGCACCCTGGATATTAAAATCCAAGTTTAATAGCAGCTATAGTCACCTCCAAGCAATGGTCAAGGAAAGAAAGATAATAATCAGCAGACAATTTTGGACTGAAAATAGTTATTTGACATGATGAAGGGAAGCATAAACATCACTGCAGTCTTGGAAGTTGAAAAAAACACCATTGTATGAACAAAAACCGAAACAAATCACAACTGGATACATATCAGTATTTTAAAAGATTTGAAGAGAATGGAAGAATGAGGTATCATTCTGGGAACACATCAACATTAGAATTGCAATAATTCAGTTAGTGCTTCAATTTACAAGCTGCATCTCATACTTACCTTCCCAATACACATGGTGGAAGGAGTATAGTTCTAATTTCATAGTATAAGATTCAAGGCATCTCAATAAATCCTTCCCTAACTTAAAAATTCCTTCAAGCTATTGTTATACATATATTAAAACAATTGTGTGAAACTTGACTGACGAAAAGGGCTTCTGGAAATGCTGGTTGATCCTTAGGATTTATATTATGTTCTAGGCGTAACATAGATGCTAGTACATGGAGTAAAATGGTAATTGTTTCTTCTGATGTTTCTTTTGGTGAATTTGAAATGCAAACTTTTGCCATTTGCTTTCTACCTTCAAACACTGCCCCCTACCTTGCCTTTTAATCCAGCCGATTTGATTCCTTCTGTGGTTTAGTCCTAGTGCCCTAGGAATATACGAATAGAATTTTGAAGTCTTTCCTAGAGACATGATGCTATGACCCCTCTCTGTTACCTCTTCTATTCATGGTCTGATGAGACTCCCAGTCAGTGGTGCTTAGTGACTGCAATATAAATTTTTGTTTTTCTAGTATATCACGCTATTGTTACCTTCTGAAATACCATATTTTACTTGGTATGATGTAATTTTTCAGCCTTTGAAAATCTGAAACAAAAATTCTTTACATCCTGAGATATATTCAGAGTTATGTGCTTCACTAAAATTCAAATTGAACAAAGTACACTATTTAAAACTATTCTTCTGTAATTTCTTTACTTTTCAATGGGGTAGAGCATATAGTTGAAAGCAATCCACAGAGCAAAGCCTCTATTGCAAAAGTAATTTTTACCCTAGATCAAAGATTTCTGAACAAGTAGAATATATTGAAACTGATGAGATAACATATGGTTTGACTCTGTGTCCTCACCCAAATCTCATGTTGAATTGTAACTCCCACTATTGGAGAAGGGGCCTAGTGGGAGGTGATTGATTCCTGAGGGCAGGCTTCCTCCTTGTTGTTCTAGTGATAGAGTTCTAATGAGATCTGGTTGTTTGAAAGTATGCAGCACCTCCCTTCTTTCTCTTTCTTCCTTCTGCTCCCTCCATGTGAAGATGTATCTGCTTCCCCTTCAATTTCTGCTATGATTGTAAATTACCTCCCCAGAAGCAGAAGTCTATACAGTCGACAGAGCTGTAAGCCAATTAAACCTCTTTCCTTATGAATTACCCAATGTCAGGTATATCTTTATAGCAGTTTGAGAATAAACTAATATATAAAATTTGTACCAGGAGTGGGCCACTGCTATAATACCTGAAAATGTGAAAATGACTTTGGAACTGAATAATGGCCAGAGGTTGAAACAGTTTGGAGGGCTCAGAAGAAGGTAGGAAGATATGGGAACGTTTGGAGCTACCTAAAGACTTGTTGAATGGTTGTGACCAAAATGCTGATAGTGATACGGACAATAAAGTCCAGGCTAAAGTTGTTTCGGATGGAGTTGAGGAACTTATTGGGAACTGGAGTAAAGGTCACTCTTGGTATGCTTCAGCAAAGAGACTGGTGGCATGTGCCCCTGCTCTAGAGATCTGTAGAACTTTGAACTTAAGAGAGATGATTTAGGGTATCTGGTGGAAAAAATTTCTAAACAGCAAAGTGTTCAAGAATTTACCTGGCTGCTTTTAACAGCATTATGTTCATATGTGTTTGCAAATAAATGGTTGAAAATATTTAAAAGGGAAGTAGAGAGTAAACGTTTGGAAAATTTGCAGCCTGACCTTGTGGTAGAAAAGAAAAGCCCACTTTCTGGGGAGGAATTCAAGCCTGCTGCATAAATTTGCATAAGAAAAGAGGAGCTGAATGTTAATAGCCAAAACAATGGGGAAAATGTCTCCAAGATATTTCAAAGACCTACACAGCAGCTTCTCCCATCACAGGCCTGGAGATCTGGAGGGAAAAATGGTTTTGTGGGCTAGGCCCAGGGCCCCACTGTTCCGTGCTTCCTTGGGACATGGTGCCCTGCATGGCAGCTGCTCCGGCTCCAGCCATGGTTAAAAGAGTCAAGGTACAGCTCGAGCCATTGTTTCAGATGGTGCAAGTGCCAACCCTTGACAGCTTTCACATGGTGTTAAGCCTGTGGATGCACAGAAAGTAAGAGGTGAGGCCTAGGAGCCTCTGCCTAGATTTCAGAGGATGTATGGAAATGCCTGCATGACCAGGGAGAAGTCTGCTGCAGGGGCAGAGCTCTCATGGATAACTTCTACTAGGGCAGTGCAGTGGGGGAAATGTGGGGTTGGAGTCCCCACACAGAGTTCTCACTGGGACACTGCCTAGTGGAACTGTGAGAAGAGGACTACCATCCTCCAGACCCCAGAATGACAGATCCACCAACAGCTTTCACTGTGCACCTAGAAAAGCCACAGGCACCCAACCCTACTCCATGAAAGCAGCTGAGGGGGCTGTATGCTGCTAAGCCATAAGGACAGAGCTTCCCAAGGCCTTGTGGGCCTAGCCTTTGCATCAGTGTGGTCTGAATGTGAGATATGCAGTCAAATTAGACTATTCTGGAACTTCAAGATTTAATGACTTTCCTGCTGGGTTTAGAACTTGCGTGGGGCCTGTAATCCCTTTGTTCTGGTCAATTTCTCCCTTTTAGAATGGGAGAATTTACTCATTGCCCGTACCACTATTGTATTTTGAAAGTAACTAACTTGGTTTTTACTTTGTACGCTGCTCATAGGCAGAAGGGACTTGCTTTGTCTCAGATGAGACTTTGAACTTGGATTTTTGAGTTAATGCTGGAATGAATTGACTTTGGGAGACTGCTGAGAAGGCATGATTGTGTTTTGAAATGTGAGAAGGACATGAGATTTGGGAGGGGTCAGGAGTAGAACAATATGGTTTGTCTCTGTGTCCCCACCCAAATCTCATGTTGAATTATAATTTTCAGTGTTGGAGGAGGGGCCTGGTGGGAGGTGACTGATTCATGAGGTCAGACTTCTCCCTTGCCATTCTTGTGTTAGAGTTCTCATGAAATCTGGTTGTTTGAAAGTGTGTAGCACCTCCCCCTTCTCTCTCTTTCTTCATTCTGCTCCCTCCATGTGAAGATGTGTCTGCTTCCCCTTCCCCTTCCCCTTCTGAGGCCTCCTCAGAAGCAGAAGCCTGTACAACCTGCAGAACCATGAGCCAATTTAACCTCTTTTATTATAAATTACCCAGTCTCAGGTATGAGAACAAACTAATACAGTAACTCTGCATAAAACTATCTATACATGATGACAACAAAACAGAAATACAGTGAATTACAAACCAGGAATACTTTTGAAAGAAAATGACAACCTGATTTCAACAAAAGTTTGCAATTTCTGGGAAAAAAAGTTGTTTAGTTTAAAAAAAATCTCAAAATCATCAAGCGATGGGATTATTTAAAAATTAAGAATGCTAAAGGAAAATATCTGGCACTAGTTGGTAACTCTCTTCACTGTTTCCCTACTAGTGTAGAATAAGTAGCTAGAAAACATGTAAGAAAATATACACACAAATAATATTACTGCTTGTGCACTTTGGTAAGATATTTGTTTAAAAAATTCAAGTAATATATCCTGTTATCAAACAATATATTCCACATGTATATTCAAATAATATATTTATATAATAAAATCATTTTGTTAATATATTGTAATTTATGATGAATTAGATGCAGTTCATTTTTGTGGTATCTAATTTTATTTGTAACTGATCTTCTAATAAACATCTGACATATTTCTCATTATTTTTACTTAACTTTTAAAATTAATTTATACTTTCTTGCATTTGAGCATATCAAATATGTCATTAATATTTTGAAATACTAATTTGAGATACTACTAAAATAAAATGTCAGTGTTCATATTTATATTTTGATATTAACACAATATAAACACTAAAACATTGATATTGTCATTTTTTCTGGAATTGAAATGACTAGAAGTATGTTCTTCCTCCAGTTCTTCACAATTTAAGTTCAGGAAACACTTGCTCCCTAGCTCCCTTTATCTCTCTTGCCTTGAGAGAGAGGGCTTTGAAAGAATGGGAAGCAGCTCTTCCTCATTTGCTATTAGACACCTTCAGTATAAACGAATAAAAGAAGGCATCAGTTGTGTCTGCTCATGATGTGCAGGAAGTGGATAAGAAGTCATGAGTCCAATGTGCAGGCCATACTCCATCACTTGACTCTTCATGATTCTGTAACTTCTCTTCAAGAGCCACTGAGAAAAATGACTTCTCAGAGCCATTCTCGCAATGATCACTTAAAGTGTTGTATTAATCAGAGTGAGGGTTTGCGGGAAAATGGGATCTTCATGAGATTTCAATATCGCATTTCATTACCAGAAAAAAAAATCAAAGTAAAATTACCTTCTGAGTTCTAGATAATAAAGTTGCACCAGACAGGATTCTCTACTGTAAGCAACTGACACTGACTTTGGCTATCTTAAGTGGAAAAAAGATAATTATTAGACAACTAAGGACTAGCTTGAGCAATCCATGTGGATGCTTCAAAACCAAGGCTCAAAAATCCAACGAGAATCAAAAGAAAGCAGGCAGCCTACATCATAACATAGGAACTCTTGGGTTAACATTGCCCAGGGTAGCATACATACCAGTGAATTATTCCACTGTAGTGCATGCTACTGTCCATAAATTCTAAATCACTCCTTTTTTTTTTTCTATTCTTTGTAAGTCCTGAGAAGGGATATCCAACCAAAAAAGAACAGATCATATGTTGGCAGGGTCTCTTCCCTCTAAAGAGACCCTGCCAACCATAATACAATTAGGAAATTTCCTCAAATAGGAAAGAGTGTGAATGCTTGGGAGCCAACTGGGACCAACAACAAATGTCTACAGGGAGCTATAAATTTCCATTTTACCATGTTTGGACTATTAACGTTAGAATTAAAATCACCTCTTGTTTCTTGAAGTGGGGGTGTATTTCAAGACACAGATGCAGAAAGAGCTAAGAGTGTCCAGCAGATGGGGAAGCTGAAATGTCAAGGCTTTTGGATTGCAGGATTTGAGTTCAATATTCTCAAAATACGTTGATCATCAAATCTAACTTCCTGGTGACTCTGGACTTTTGTGAAAGGCTAAATAATGTCTTTTAAAAAGCAAAAAGTAAAAAGGAGAAAGGGAGACAGAGACATAGGGAGAAAAATCTAAAACACAGTTAGCAAATACTTCTAACAATGAAAAGTATCTAAGATTTGTTAAACTGTATTTTAACATTGTTTGACTCACAGATTCATTTCAGAGTAATTATGATATAGAAAGCCCACCCCATTAAGAATTTCTAAAATCATTTTATCAGCAGTCACGGTGGCTAACAGCACTTTGGGAGGCAAGGCAGGATTGCTTAAACCCAGGAGTTTGAGACCAGCCTGGGCAACATAGTGAAACCCTGCCTCTACAAAAATGAGCCAGGCATGGTGGCAGGTGCCAGTAGTCTCAGCTACTTGGGAGGCTGAAGTGGGAGAATCGCCTAAGCCCAGGAAGTCCAGGCTACAGTGAAGCTATGATTGTGGCCACTTCACTCCAGCCTGGGTGATAGAGCAAGAACCTGCCTCAAAAAGAAAAAAAGAAAAAGAAAAAGAAAAAAAGATAAAAATCATTTTATCAATTTGCATTGTAATAAAGATCTAAAAACTTAAATCCTTAAAGATTATACCAATCATTTAGTTAATATATTTTAATAATATTCATAACATATTACTTACTTTTGAATCTTTTACTCTTTAAAGGAATATAAAGATAATTTATTTAAAGTATTTATGATTTAAGTAAATCTTGAAAGGTCATATTTTTTTCTTTTTGTATATATAGGCCAAACGTACGTTAAAATGTAGATTGAAAACTAGCTAGAACTTCAGAATCAAATGAAGACAAAAATCTTTTTGTTGTTATATGATATTTTGAGTTATTGTTTTCTATATCATTTTTTATCATTTTCATGCTTAGTCACTAAATATGGCATAAAAAATGTTTCAGATACTATTTATAAAGCCCTCTTATGATATAACTCATTAAAGATATAAAAAGTGTTACTTCCCAAGAAATGAAAGAGTGAAGTAGAAATAAATATAATTTTTCTTTTTAACTCTTATTTTTGTTTTACTAAAGATATCTTCAGGTGGTACATAAAAAAATTAAATCAGATAGATGTAATTTATGGATCTGATGAAAATAATTATTATTGTATGCTTTCTATTAAAGTGCTTTTTGCCATTAGTGTTTCTTTGGTTGCTGTTTTCAATATGTTACAAAGAATACACACTTTAAAATAAATGGATAGAAATTAGAAATTACCAAAACAGTACAAGATCTTCAACTCATTTATGCCTGAGGTTGCAATTTTTTAAATTTTTGCAATCAGATCTTGGCAATGATTTTGAGCAGTAGGATGCAAATAACTCCTACATGCTTAGCATTCCAATAATAGAACACTAGGCATAGGTTAAAATCCAGCCCGTTTAGTTTTACCAAATGTGGAAACCATTAATTCATTTAAAAATTGTTTGCAAGCAGACGTCATTTTCAGCGTCTTGAATTAATAAAATCTTATATGGAAGCAGAGAAGGAATTCTAGTCTCATTTCAAATTCTATGTAATTTTCCTTCTATACATTCTACAGGCAGTTGTGGAATAGCCAAAAGTCAAATGCTGGCCTGCCCTAGATGTTGGGAAGCACGATTACCATCTACCACCTCATCTTCAATCACACAATTATTCCTTGTTTCTTGGAATCCTGGTATTCCTAAAATAAAATGTTTCACTTGTTTTAAGCAAAATGTTCTCTTTTCTCAAGCTGCACAGAGTTCCATGTATTCTATGTACCCACTCTTTAAACAGCTGTTGCTGTTTTATCTTCATGCTCCCTTCATCAGCAATTACAGCAGTCTCACTCCTTGGGGTGTAGAGGAAACCCATTCCAGGTGCAGTTTTCCCAGAGAGAGCAATCACACATAAACACCCCTCCACATTTGCTCAAGGAATACAATCTAACCAATTGGGATGACTTAAACTAATGACCACATCAATTACCAGAAAATTTACAGCTGCATTATCTATTTATTGCAGCACTCATCAGAAGTGAGACCCCTGTATTTACCAACAGGACTGTGGCTTCTTCTTAGATAATTAGTATATTAGCATCACATAATGGTCTAGAAGCCTTCATGAGGCTTCTTTATTATTCCCTGTTTAACTTTGATGTCAGAACACATGTAAAACTGGTTTGCTAGAAAATCAAAAGGAAAATAATGGAAGCAAACAAAATAAAAAGCCCCCAAGATCATGAGCAGAGGAAGCCAGCACAGAATTTTGCTTATGTTCATCCTATTGCAGGGCACTAATGGTCCTCCTGCTGTGTTAAATGCTGTACCTTTCCTCCCACTTCTCCTTGAAGTATAGTTAAATCTCTACTCATCTAACACCAAAATTTGTACAACTTTTAAAAAGTTATAACATCTGCCGCTCTTATTCCTTTAATGGTTCCAGAAAGAAAGGAATAGATTTCTGTATCTCTGATACTAATTATGCCACAGGAAACAAGGAAAGGTTAAATATTTTCACTGGGATGTGCTGCTGATTGATAAAAAGCCCTACTCAGAGAATTCAAAAACAGGCCTTTCTACAGTGAATCTGAAATAGTCTGTTGCTAAATGCATGCCCATTAACACTGAGTTGTTTAATGTCTATTTTGTTCACAAAATTATAAGACAGGGAAACAATTAGAGAACAATTGTGCTTTTTGATTTTCTGTCTCTTATGCTTAACGTCTTTATCTTATAAGCAACTTGATAAATATTTATCAATTCAAGCAATGAATTTATTCATAGACAAATTGGTATCCTAAATATTGCCATCAGTAGAACTTTCTGTAATAATGAAAATGATCATGCGATCTTCATCCAATAGAGTAACTACTGGCCATAAGTGATAATTATGAAGCACTTGAAATGTGCTTACTATCATTGAGAAACTGAATGTTTAATTTTATTCCATTTCAATTAATTAAATTTAAGTCTAATTACCCACATGCTACAATATTGCATAAAACAACTTTTAGTACTAGGGATATAACCATTATCAAGACACAGTTTTCGCCTTCAAGGAACTCACCATCTAAAAGACAGGCTCAAAAATCATGCAGTTCGAAAAGAAGTATTTGAGCTGGTATGCAGGATAAAATATAGAATTTGACATACAGTGAGTGTTCTGTATGTCCTCTAAAACACACACTTAACAGCATGCCCAAGAGCTGAAGACAGTGCTTTCTATTTGACTTATATGTAATTATGTAAAAAGCAGACTTGTTTTGAGGATTAAATGGCAAAATATAAAGCAGTAGAATATAATAATAGATAATAATAAATATGTAGATAGATATATAAATTGGTAGACCAATAGCTATAGATAGAGAGATATAGGTGATATCATTATTATTAAAAATAAATATTGGTCTATGACTGAAGCCCAACTTGCTCATCATTAAAATTAAAATTAAACCACAATTTATTTTTTAACAACCTTATGCATATTTTTTGTTTCTGTTTTTGCTAATATATTATCACAGATTTCTTTAAACTTACCATTTCACAAAACAATGTTACTTTGGATAGAGAAACACTCTGGATTTTTTAGGAAAAAATAATGGTTTAAATAAAAATATTATTGTTAATGGTCTCAGTTGACTCAGACCAAAGAAAGAATTATTTTGCTCATAGATGATGTTTACCAGCATAACTGGCTTTTTTGATAAGGAAAAAGATAAAAGAATAAAGAAGTCAGTGCACATTATCAGGAACCCCCAGCATTAAGCAATCTTCAAAAGTTATAGCCTAGAATCCTAGAAACAAACAGCATGAGCATGTTCCTTTGGTTGTGTTTCTTATGGCTTTCGTTTATAAGAGAAAAGGTTAAATAGCTCCATCTAGAGATACTTGTGATAGACTTTAGAGATACCCAGAGCAAGAAATCATTACAAGTCCTGAGTCATGAACAAAACTTTCTGTTCAATGCTCCACAGGGGCCCATAAATAATTTACTCCACTGATTCTAGATGGTATCTACAGCAAATCTGCAAGAAACAACAACAAACAAATCATTAGACATGTTAAAATTTTATATTACTAAAACGTGAGGTTAAATGGATATAACCCCACTAAAAACAACAAACCCCAATGATAAGCGAGACTAATAAACAGACAAAGCTTTAGCATGGCTCATAAATAAGCTCAGTAATGTGTACAGATAGAATCAATAGAAACAAGCCCAATTTGTAAGTAAGGCAAAGAAAATGCTAAGACTGAAGTGTCAACTTCACGCTGAATGCTATATTGTATGGGGTGGGGAACAAAATAGTGTGCAAAAATGAACATAATTGTCAGACTTGGTGGCTTATGCCTGTAATCCCAGCACTTTGGGTGGCCAAGGCAGGAGGATCATTTGAATCCAAGAGTTCAAGAATAGCCTGGGCAACAAAGCAAGACCTGATAGCTACAAAAAAATAAAAAAGTTAGCTGCGTATGGTGGCACATAGCTGTGGTCTCGGCTACTCAGGAGGCTGAGGTGAGAGGATCACTTGAGCCCAAGAGGTCAAGGCTATAGTGATCCACGATCATGCCACTGAACTCCAGCCTGAGCAACAGAGCAAGACCCCATCTCAAACAAAATAAAACAAAACAAACAAACAAACATAGTCTCTGACTCTAAAAGGCTTACCATCTAATGGAGGTTAGAAACATTAACCAAATAATTGTAATTTAAAAAAAACTCACAATGTGATAAAGGTGATAATTAAATGATACAAGGAAAATTAAATGGGAAGATCTGAGAAAACTTTTCTGAAGAAAAGACTTTTCTGAATAAATGACATTTAAGCTAGGCTATAAAGTTTGAGTTGGAACCAACAAGATGAATATGGGAAGCATGCATATTCCACGCAGAGGTAGAGAGTGTGCAGACTGTGCAGAAAGGGCATTACGACAATAAACAAATTAATGTGGACACTGATGGATGGGGTGGAGACAGTGAAAGAGTGGGAGGAGAGGTTCTTACTTTCTGGGTAGTCTTTATGCTAAAATGTATCATATACTCCATAGTGTGTTGTTTCCCATTCTGCTCTGACATTTACAGATAGAATGACATATGATTGATTGATTGATACATAAATGATAGGTAGATAGATAGATAGATAGATGATAGATAGATAGATAGATGATAGATAGATAGATAGATAGATAGAGATACCTTCTGTTTCTTTCCTGGAATGAAAAGAAATATCTAGATCTTTCTTGAAAAAGGCTCTATGGATATGTCAAAGGAGGAAACTCTAAAAATATGTTAAAATGGCTGAAAACTGAAAAGACTCAACTCTGGAAAATTATACACTTTCTTACCAACACAGTGGAGAAAGCTTGGCCCCTTAAAAGTTTCAGAATAAAATTGATTTATCAACCTCAGACTTATTTTCAAGACCCTATTCTAATGCAAAAATGAGAAAGCAAACAAACAAGAAGCATACATAAGAGAAAAAGGCTAATAGCAATCAACATACAAAAAGCTGGGGGCCCAGCGTGGTGGCTCATGCCTGTAATCCCAGCACTTTGGGAGTCTGAGGCAGGTGGATCACGAAGTCAAAAGATGGAGACCATCCTGGCCAGCATAGCGAAACCTCATCTCTACTAAAAATACAAAAAAATTAGCTGAGTCTGGTGGCCCATGCCTGTAGTCCCAGCTACTTGGGAGGCTGAGGCAGGAGAATCACTTGAATCTGAGAGGCAGAGGTTGCAGTGAGCTGAGATCATGTCACTGCACTCAAGACTGGCCAACAGAGCAAGACTCCATCTCAAAAAAAAAAAAACAAAAAGCTTTTAATTTTACATTTAGTAAGGAAAAATTCATGTTAAACCAGATGCCATTTTCACTAATTATATTGGCCATATCTATATATTGGTATATGTAGATACATCTATCTCTCTATAGATAGATACATACATACATACACACATACATAAATACATAGATACATACATAGATACATCTCTCTCATGTGTATATATGTATACATATGTAAATATATCTCTCTCATATGTGTATATATAGGTATATATACACATATGAAAGAGATATATCTATGTATCTATCAATGTATATATATATATGTATGTATGTATCTATTTGTAGAGAGAGATGTATCTACATATACCAATATATAGATACGGCCAATATAATGAGTCAAAAATGGCATATATATATATAAAACAATTAACTCTAATAAACATTCCCAATATCATAAATAACTCTTAAACACTATGTAATTCATTCCACCATAGATATCTACATAATATAAAAGTATTTGATAATTTACCTGCGATTACCTAAGTATTTGTCACTTAACCCATTATCAGGGAAATTTGTATGGAGTATTGAAAGATACTCAGTATGAAGTACTCTCTTTTTCACTGCAACAAATATATATTATAATATAATTTAATGATGATATAATTAATGAATAATATGACACATATACATAAGAAATGCAAATGGTACTTAGAAAAATGCAATTTTAAATGGCTTTTTAAAAAAATGTTACTAACCTGTTGGAGAGATCACTTTATAAAGATATAACTGTGATAAAGCTGCAGCACATTTTATGTTCTTTTGCTCTGAATTTTGCTAAGACAAGCCTAGCGTCTACAGTTTAGACCAGCAATTCCCAACCTTTTTGGCACCAGGGACAGGTTTTATGGGAGACACTTTTTCCACAAATGAGAGGGAGCAGGGAAAGATTGTTTTAGGATGATTCAAGTGCATTACACTTATTGTGTACTTTATTTCCATTATTTTTATATTGTAATATATAATGAACTAATCACATAACTCACCATAATGTAGAATCAGTGGGAGCTGTGAGCTTGTTTCCTTGCAACAAGATAGTCCCATCTGAGGGTGATGGGAAACAGACAGATCATCGGACATTAGATTCTCATAAGGAGCACGCAACCTAGATCCCTTGCATGTGCAGGGATCCTGCCACTCACCTCCTGCTGTGAGGTCCCATTCCTATGTTCCTAATAGGCCATGGACTGGTGCTACTCCATGGCCTGGGGAATTAGGACCTGCTTTAGAACAAGTAATTGATTCAAATAGTTGAATTTCGGATAAAAAATATTAAAATATCTTATGGGGAGTATATTAGTCCATTTTACCCTGCTATAAAGAACGACCTGAAACTGAGTGCTTTATAAAGAAAAGGGATTTAATTGACTCACAGTTCCACATGGCCGAGGAGACCTCAGGAAACTTATATTCATAGTGGAAAGTGAAGGGTAAGCAAGGCACTTCTTACATGGTTGCAGGGAAGAGGAAAGTGCCACACTTTTAAGCCATTAGATCTCATGAGAACTCACTCACTATCATGGGAACAGCATGGGGGAAATCTGCCCCTGACATGTGGAGATTACAATTCAACATGAGATTCAGGTGGAGACATAAAGCCAAATCACATCAGGGAGATAATGTTAGAAAATAACACTGATGTCTTTAAATGATAGTGTCCTGCTTCTATGAAGGTGTAGTAAAGAGCCCTATTACATATTGTTGGTGAGGGTCTTCATCATTACAACCATTTGGGGAATCAAAAAGTGTCCATATTGATTAAAATTAAATTATGAACACTCTTTGAATGGTTTTTTATGACCTTATCATACTAAAAAAATTCATCATAAATAAGAATATATAAGAAAGACTTTAGAGTAGTATTATAATAGCAGAAATTTAAAATCACTCTAAATATCTGGTAATTTCTACTAACTCTATGTCCTACTTTGATTTCCACCACAACTGCTACAGTGAGCCTCTGTGTTTTCTCTTCTTGAACGACCATTGTGTCCCCTACTCCCTCTCTTGGCCCTTATAGCCCCATCACCTTTACCTACCTATTTTCCATACTACAGCAAACATGATCACGTCTAAATACTAACTAAGCATGTCATATTGCCACTTCACATGTTGAAGATTCCCATTGGTAAAGATCAAAATCCTTGATGAGACCTGAAAGGCCCTGCCTTTGAAACCTCATCTTAGGCCACACTTTCCCTCACTTAGTCCCTCTCTCTGCTCCTGCCATATGATACTTTTCAGTTACTTGAACACCCCCTGCTTCTTCCCATCCATTTGTGTACCTAATTTTTCCACTATAAAGAATGTTATTTGTTTCCCATTCAGAGACAGTCCCATTTTCATGAAAGCCTTTCCTGACCTCCTACTGGTTCCAGTCTCCCTGTTATGATCACTGATAATGTCACTTACGATTGTGGTGGGTGATACCAGTATTTCTGGGTTTTTCTGAACATATGGAAGATTTTTACAAATCTCTGGGTCCTTGAATTTGGGCATGCTCGTGTGAATTTCTGTGGCCAATAAAATGCATTCAAAATGACACAGAAGCATTTAAGAACCAGAATATGATGTCTTATGCCTTTTTCTGCTGTGGTGAACTCTGAATCACTAGGGGATGGCAATACCATGATACTTAAACAGCCTGGATTTCTGAGCTACTACAGAAAGGAAACTTGCTCTGGAGGCATCCAGACCCACAGAAAGCTTTATGTAGTTGTTAAAATAAATGTTTGTTGTGGTATGCCACTGTGATGCATATGGCATAACTTTCCCCAACCTAATGCATACACATCTCATGGGTTCATGTTTCTACTGTGCTTTGGGAATATTCATAATATCTGGCTCCTGCACTAACTGAAAAGCAGGAGCTTTACTTGTTTATGCTCACTATTTTAATCCCAGCGCCCAGAGCAACTTAACATAGTGTAGAATAAATAAATGTAGGGTTAAATAAATGATAGTATCTTTATACTGTGGGCTATTAAACATATATTTTAAAATGCAGTTTAATTTGTCAGAAGTTACCTATACAGATATTTGTATTCTATTATTTTAGAAAATAATTTTCAAAAAATAGTCCCATTTTTACCTTTAAAATTTCTCTAAATTCAAGTAAGCATTTAAACTTAGGAAAATATACGAAAGAAGACTCCAAATTATTATATATTCTTTACTATGTGTAGAGAGGGAGGTACTATGAAAGAAGAAAGAGGGAAGTAATACTGTTTTCCTTTATGTAACTTTATTTGATTTAAGTGGTCAAAGTGAATATATATATATATATATATATATTATTTTTCCATTAAAATATGATTTAAAAATGATAGGGTCATTGTTTCCCAGTGTGATGTTTGAAAGCCAAATTAAATGATAAATCAGGTATCAAGGCTTAAAATCCCAGGTAAGTACAGATGGAGCTATTAACAACCCAGGTAGACCAAATGGAACCATCTACTAATTTAAACATGAGTGGCAGTCTTTGACTGAAACTGATAAGCTAGACCCCTGAAATACATCAATGCATAGGGGGTAGAACACAAACTATTCCTCTACAATTTTTTATTTTTTGAGGAGCCGCCATACTGTTTTCAATGATATCTATACTAATTTAGATTCTCATCAACAGTGTACAAGGTTTCCCTTTACTCCATATCCTTGCTAAAAACTTATCTTTTGTCTTTTTGATAATAGCCATCCCAACAGGTGTGAAACAATGTCTCACTGTGGTTTTAATATGTATTTTCCTGATGACTATGTTGAGCATTTTTTTCATATAACTTTTGGACATTTGTATGTCTTCTTTTGAGAAATCTCTTCTTAATTTATAGTTTTATATAAGCCTTGACTACAAAATGTCTAAATTTAAACTCATCATTCATTCAACAGATAGTTGCTATGTATACTTTGTCTCATCTGCTGCAAATACAAATATAAATAAACATATTCCTTTCCCCCAAAGAATTCAGTCCCTTTTTTAATGTAGGTTATTTTAGTAGATGATATACAAAGGAATGACATGAAACAACATGACAAGAAAAGTGCACTACTAAATATATGTTAAATTTGTGACAAAGTAGAATGATGAATGCTACTTTACAGAATCAAGAAATATTTCAAAGAACAGAAAATCTTTGAGGTGAATTTTGGTGTATGAATGGAAGTTACCAGACTACAAGGGATGAAAAGATAGTCTAGGCTGAAGGAACATCTGAGTAGCAAAGAGACAGAGTGCAATTTGAGTGGTAGTGGTTCAGGCTAGAGAGCACAGTATTGTGTGATATACTACGGAGCTTATATATTTAATATAGAAAATATTAAAAATTTTTGGAGGAGGTAAGGCTAGAGGCAAGCAGTACACAAGAGAATACAGCACTCCATAATAAAGAAGATAAGAGCTTCCTACTCATTTGGATAGCAGTGAAAAGGGAGAAGATGGAGGCAGAATAAAGAGACATTAAGCAAAAAGAATAAAAATGACATGAATGACTGCATTCAAAGTAAGTTAAAGCACAGTGAAGAATCTAAGGTAATTTCTAGTTTTCTGATTTGAGCAGATACTGTTGCCACTAACAAGAATACGATATGTAGAAAGATTTCTAAGAGACTCCAAAAAAAAAAAAAAGCCCAACAAACAGTTAAATATATGAGGTGAGAGACAATGACTGATGATACAAATTTGGGAGTTGCGGCAACAGAGAACATTGATGAGATTGTGCAAGGTTACACTGCTAAAATGATAAGAAGACAAAAGTGAGCTCTGGTGATATGGTTTGGCTGTGTCCCCACCCAAATCTCATCTAGAATTGTAGCTTCCATAGCCCCCACATATGGGAGGAAACCAGTGGGAGGTAATTGAATCATGGGGGTGGTTACCTCCATGCTGTTCTGATAGTGACTGAGTTTTCACAAGATCTGACGGTTTTATAAGGGCCTTTTCCTTTCCTTCACTCTGTACTTCTCCTTGTTGCAGCCATGTAAGTGTGTTTGCTTCCCTTTCCATTACTGTAAGTTTCCTGAGGCCTCCCGGCCCTGTGCAACTAATCTCTTCTTTATAAATTACTCAGTCTTGGATATGTCTTTATTAGCAGTGTGAGAATGGACTAATACACTCGAAGAACAACATTTTAGGGGTAGGATGGTGGGACAAGAAAAGGGATCTGGGAAGAAATGTTCTAGTCTTGTAACTTGTTTGATTACCTTTTTTATTGTTGTTGACATCATGTGAACCTCTCACCCATCAACTCTTTAACATTCTTTCTAATCATTCTCCTCTTTCTAGTATTTATATCTGTCCTCTCAACTTAAATTCCATGAACTATATTTTCAATCTGTTTTTCCTTTCTGTCATAGCACTATATGGACAAACCCCAGTTCTGGATAAATGCAATCACCAGCCTTCTCTGAGTGTTGCTGAAAGGCATCTTTCCTAATGGCAGACCAATACCATTATTAGTGACTTCTGTGTCCTTTTTCACTCACTATTCCATACCATCACTACTTTTCTCGCACACAGAGAATGTATTCTCATCCCCCACCCTCACCTCATCTAAGCCTCTGGAGTTTATTTTTTCTCACCTTCTTAAGTACAGTATACTGTCAAACATTCCCTGCCATGCCTGTATATTCTACCCCTTATTTTCTTCCTGGTATCCTGCCATCTTAAACATGGAGATATGTATCTCAGTATTTTAAGGTTCCTTCCAAAGAGAAGATTTTAGACACTAGGAGCTTCTGAGGTTTTATTCATTCATGCCAGGCATTATAGGGGAATGATTCATTTGAGGAAAACAGAAATTTAGGTCCAGACATATTTTATTGCTGGCTACTAACATCCTTATGTCTCAGATCTGCAAGAGATATGAATGACTTAAGCCCAACTTTGAATACAAACATTGTGGCATCCTGATGCCTGCAAATGATTGAGGGGCAAAAGTATCAAGTGCTCTCCAGATGCTGGGTCTTTTGATTTTTGAGGTTGGAAACAATGGCCCCTCAGGTTGAAGTTCTTTAGAGATGAGCCATTATGACCTGAATTCAAGGCCCCATCAAAGTGATAGTCCCACTTTTGTTACAGCAGAGAAGATTTTTAATACTGAAACGTTAGGGCATTGGCTAATTCCTTATTACTTAGGAACATCATCTTCAGGAAAATTACTGTCTGCCAAAAGTGTATTCATAAAATACATGGTCATTTTAAGGAATAATAATAACATGAATACCTGTATACCCATAAGCCATAGACGTAGAACATCCTAATACCTTTGAGGCCATCTTGTGTCCTTCCATATTTATACTACTCTCCTATCCTCCCAAGGTAATTGCCATCCTGAAGTTTGGTATAATCATGGCCATGCTTTTTTAGAGTTTTATCACATATTTATATATAATTTAGTTTTGCCTATTTTAAAATTTTAAATCTACTTAAAATTTACAATATATTCTTCAATGACTTGCTTTAGGATATTAATAATTATTGATGTGTACTAGCTATCTGTAGCTTACACATTCCCCTGTTTTTAGCATTCTGAACTATGACTAGCCCATGATATATTTATACTTTTACTATAAAAAGACAATTAGGTTATTTTTTTTTGAAATAGTTTACTTTCTTTGAGTGATGTGGCTGTAAATATTCTTATTAATGCCACTGGTTGAAAAATTTCATCTAGAATATATAAACAAAAATGGAATTGCTGATTTATAGTATATGTACATCTTCAGCTGATCTATATAATGCCAAATTCTTTTCTAAAATTGTAATACTACCTTACGCTTCCACTAATACCTCTCCCCATATCAGATTTTTAAATTATTACTATTCTAGTGTTTCTAGAATTGTATCTCAATGTGATTTTATTTTCCAGTTATTGGTACCTAGTGAGATAAGTGTCTTTATGTATGTGTATTGGTCATTTGTGTTTTCCTCTTCCCTGAAATATATGTTTATGACTATTTTTCCATTCAGCAGTTTGTCTTTTTCTTATTGATTTGTAAGATTTATTTTTATAGTCTATATTCCAATTCCTTTTATCTATATGTGTCGCTAAGATTGTCTCCCACTTTTTGTCTTAATTCTCTTTATGGTGCTTTAAATAATGGAAAATTTTAATTAAATATAGTCAAAGTTAAAACAACTTTCTTTATGGACTTTGCTTACTTTTTTTTGTTTGTTTGTTTGAGATGGAGTCTCTCTCTGTCCTCTAGGCTGGAGTGCAGTGGCGCAATCTCGGCTCACTGCAACCTCTGACTCCTGGGTTCAAGAGATTCTCCTGCCTCAGCCTCCAGAGTAGGTGGGACTACAGGTGCATGCCACCACACCCAGCTAATTTTTGTATTTTTAGTAGAGATGGGGTTTTACCATGTTGGCCAGGATGGTCTCAATCTCTTGACCTCATAATCTGCTTGCTTTGCCCTCCCAAAGTGCTGGGATTACAGGCATGAGCCACTGTACTTGGCCACTTACTCTTAACTCAGTTATTTACTATTTTTCCT
This sequence comes from Cacajao melanocephalus, assembly GCA_963573385.1. Taxonomy (NCBI): domain Eukaryota; kingdom Metazoa; phylum Chordata; class Mammalia; order Primates; family Pitheciidae; genus Cacajao; species Cacajao melanocephalus. Next base: position 27,892 of record CAUYLG010048680.1, read on the forward strand.
GTATGGATTATGTACTCTGTGACTTGGGAAAAAAGTTTATATATCCTAAGATCATTATGATATATTTTTATATTTTGTTTTAAAAGATTTAAAATTATCTATTTCATATTTAAGTGCTTCCTCTGAATTATTTGTATGGTGAGATAGTATAAATCTTTAGCTTTCCATATATATAATCAATTGTTCTGGTACCATTAATTTAAAAGTTTATCCTTTTCCACAGATCTGTAGTGATATCTCTGTCATGTGTCAGAGATCTCTGTATGCCTAAATATGTTGGTCTCTTTATTCTGTTCTATTGGTCAATATTTCTAACTACTTTTCAAATACATCATTTTAATAGCACAGCTTTAAAATCTGGTAGGACAAGTTTCCCCAGTCCCACTACGGCCTGGCACATCTTCACCATTGCTATTTTTCACCTTTGTTATTGAAGTAGCATTTTCTAAAATGTAGATTTTAAGACCATCTTTTCATAGTCCAAAAAAACCCTTTTTTGGAATATTGACTAATATTGCATTTAATCAATAGTTATGGGGAGAATTGGCATCTCTAAAATATCAAAACTTCTTATCCTTGAAAATGACTTGCTTCTCTAATTATTTCTCTTTCAATGTTTTAAAATTTTTATCATAGTCCTTTTACATGTTTTGTAGGTTTATTTAGAGGTTACACTTTTCTGTTGCTATAATAAATGAAAACTTTATATGAAAACCACTATTGCATTTTACAACTACAGCCTATAGAAAGACAATTGTCTTCTGCATATTAATTTCATATCCAGCAACTTTGCTTAATTTTCATATTTATTTCAATAATTTTTCTAGAGATTCTATTTTGCTAAACTTTTATCATTTTAATAATTTTTCTAGAGATTCCTTTTTGTTTTCTGTGTGAATAATAATCATCTTAATTCTTGTTTTATAATCCTTACATTTTTTCTTTTGTTTTGCCACATTGTCTGCCACAATATTGAACTGGGTTGTTTACAGTGAGATTTTCTAAGTAGAATAAACACAAGGAGATCCACAACAGACATTATAGTAAACAAACTGAAAGTAAAACAAAAGGAGAAAATCTTGAAAGTAGCAAGATAAATTGTTTGTCAGTTGTAAGGAAACAAAATAAGATTAATAGCTGCCTTTTCAGCAGACACAATAGAGGCCAAAAAGCAGTGGGATAACATATTCAAAAAATTCAAAGAGCCCAGTACAATGGTGCATGCTTGTAGTCTCAGCTACTACCAGCTGAGGCAGGAAGATTGCTTGAGTCCAGTAGTTCAAGTTCAGCCTGGGCAACATAGTGAGATCCTGACCAAAACCAGAAAAAGACACAATAACAATAAAATAAAACTACAGGCCAATATCTCTCATTAACACAGACACATTTCTCAACTAAATACTAGAAAACTGAATTCAATGACACATTACAAAGATCATTGATCATGATCAAATGGCATTCTATGATATGCATTTTATAATAGACTGAACTGAAAAACACATGCACCTAATAACACAGTACCAAAATCCACAAAGCAAAAAATGACTCCACTTTCAGTAATGGATAGAACAACTAAACAGAACATCAAAAAGGAAATAGAACACAGGAAAAATACTATAAACCAACTGGATCTAACAAGTATCTATAGAACTCTTTGCCAAACAACTACAGAATATATGTTTTCTCAAATGCACATGTAGTATTCTTCAAAGTACACCATATACTAGGTAATAAAACAGGACTCTATAAATGTAAATGGACAGAAATAATATAAAATATATTCCCTGACCATAATAAAATGAAACTAGAAGCCAACAGCAGGAAAAATATGAGAAAGTCACAAATGTGTTCAAAGGTGTGAACAACAGAATCCTAAACAACTGTGGTCAAAGAAAAAATCAAAGGAGAAGTCAAAAAATATCTTGAGATGGGTGAAAATGAAGATGCAAAACACCAAAACTTATGAAATACAGTTAAAACAGTGTGTAGATTGATATTTTTAGTTATAAATGCCTATGTAAAAAAAAAAAAGAAATATCTGACATCAATAACCTAATTTTTCACCTTAAGATACTGGAAAATGAATAGCAAATGCAAATTAAACTCAAAGAAAGACAAAAGAAGGAAACAAAAAAGAATAAAACAGAAATTAGTGAAACAAAGAAAGGAAAAACAGCAGAGAAAAACAATGAAGCAAAAAGGTAGTTATTTAAAAAAAAAGAGCAACAAAATTGAGAAACTTTTAGCTAGATCAATCAAAAAAAAGAGAAAGAAGATTCAAATTATTATCATCTTAAAGGAAAAGGAGGCATTACTACCATTCTTACAGAAATAAAAATGATTATAGAAATACTATGAACATTTGTATATCAACAAATTAGATAATTTAGGTGAGATGGCCAAATTCAATGAAAGACATGAACTACAAAACTGATTCAAAAATAATTAGACAATCTGAATAGACCTATATCAATTGAAAAGATTGAATTGCTAATAACTAAAATCCCCACAAAGAGAATCCTAGGCCCAGATGACTTTACTGCTTAAGTCTACTAAACATTTAAAGGATTAACACTAATTCTTACAAATGCTTTCAAAATATAGAACAGGTGGAAACACTTCCCAACACATTTTATGAGGCTCATATTACCTTGATACCAAAACTAGACAAATACATCACAAGAAAAGAAAACCACCAACCAATATATCTTTTGAATATGGAAGCAGAAATCCTGCACAAAATACTGGAAAACTGAATCAAGCAACATATATATATATATATACATATGTTGTGTGTGTGTATATATATGTGTGTATATATATAGTGTGTGTGTATATATATATATATACACATATATATAGTGCGTGTGTGTATATATATATACACACACACTGAATCAAGCAACATAATATATATATAATTATATAATATTATATAATTATATAATATATATTTATATATATTTAATTATATAATATTATATAATTATATAATATATATTTATATATTTAATTATATAATATTATATAATTATATAATATATATTTATATATTTAATTATATAATA
>CAUYLG010048681.1:0-23082 GCA_963573385.1 Cacajao melanocephalus
AGAGGGAGAGAGAACAGGATTCTTGTTCTACTGCCCAGGCTAGAATGCAGTCTAAAAATGGGTATTAAAAACCTCTATTATGCCAATAATTGTGTTTAACAATGGAGACAGGAAGGAATAAGAGATGAAAATAACAAACAAATTGCAATCTGATGTTTTATTTTAATAATCACTTGATTGTGTCTCACACTGTATTGTAAAATTAGTAGAGTGGAGGCTGTATCTATTTTATTTTTTGTTCTATACCTAAAGTATGACACATACTAGGCCCCTAAATATTTGAATTAATAAACAGATAAAGAATTGTTAAGGGGAAGCACTGAATAATATTAAGCAAGAGGGTAACAGTCCTGGTATTAAAATGAGAATAAGTATGCATAATATAAAGTAGACTCAAAATGGTGAATCAAAACCACTTTAAGTAGATAACTCTTACAGGCACTGACTAAAAAAGTTGTTTTAATTAGAAAACTGAACCAACCGGTTGGAAGAAAGTAAGATTAAAAAAAAGAGAAATGCAATCAATGATCATCTGTTATGAAAAATAGTAGATTAAAGATGGTCCTACTCCTTTTCCTGAGTAAAGGTTTCAGGCTTATTCTGGGTTGAGCACTTGTCCACACTGATGTACTGGACTGATATAAGTGAGAAGAGCGTGTGTTGGATGGGTCATCCATTTGCAACCTTGTTGAATTATAACTGTGGCTAGGCTCAATTCATTGAATGCTGAAAATCCCAATGATGACGTTTTGGAACCAGAGGGCTTTCATTATTCTTCAACTCAGCTTGTCGGACAGCCCTGCTGACAATTAAATCATTTGCCACAGGCAACTTTGTTATTTCAAATTGTGTTTAACTCTGAATTCATTATTTTCTTTAACTCTCTTCCCTGAACACCCTATTTGACAGAGAGAGGAATGATATGTCCTTTAGTTTGTGATTTTAATTAATTCTCCACTGTGCTATTGGTGATCAAAGTAGTATAATTCGAGGTCTAATTTTTGAATAATAAGCTTATAGATCTGGAAAGCTCTCTTATTTCAGAGTTTAAGCAAGAGTTCATACAATTTAGGTGACTTACCTGAGGACAAACAGCTAATTTGCAGTAGAGTAGGAACCCCAAAACCTGAGTCTCTTTACCTCTAATCTAGTGTCATTCTCTTCTACCATATGGCATTTCTTTAATGTCTCTGCTGAGAAGAACATGGAAGGTGTAGCCATAATTCATAAGATAGTTACAACCATCAGATAGTTAACAGCCAGTGGTTGCTGACCTGGTCTGATTTCAAATAAATGACTCCAGCAATAAAAACACAAAACCCTGATATCTCATTTTTAATAACCTGTCCAAAAGAACTTGAAGCTTTTCTATTAGTAGTAGTCCACATTTTATAAATTTATTATCACATGTATTTTTTTCTAAATGTCTCAGAAGACTTATAGCCAGGTTATAAAATTACTGTGGTTTGAATGTGCCCCCCAAAGTCCATGGGTTGGAAACTAAATCCCCAATCAAAAAAGTTGAGACATGGGACTTTTAAGAGGTGATTAGGTTCACCAGGGCTCTGTGTTCATGGATGGATCAAAGACATTAATATGGGATTGATTTATGATAAACAAATGAATTTGGGATGCTTGCTCTCTTGCCGTTCTGCCTTCCACCATGGAATGACACAGCAAGAGGGCCCTCACCAGATATCAGGCTTCCCGACCTTTGACTTTTCAGGTCCAAAACTGTAAGAAATAAATCTCTATTCTTTATAAATTACCCAGGCTCAGTATTCTGTAACAGCAGTACAAACAGACTAAGGCAGTAATCATGTTCTTATTTCCTTTTAACATCTCACTTTACCTAGAATATCTCACTTGAGACACAGTGGGTCTACTCTGCCTTCCCTGTGTCATTATCTCTCATTACCAAGCATGAATCCCCAGGCCTACTCCTCCTGCCACTTACAGGATTTTGGACTCCAGTAACTCCATGTGCTCACAACAAACAAAGACCAAGGCAAGGTACTTAATAAAAGTCAAAAATGTTAAATCCATTTGAGCACTGTTCTTCTCTTTCTGTATCAAATCTATTTCCTTCATGTATTCTCCTTAGCTTTCAGGAAACAATCACTGTCTCCTTTTCAATATAATGAAAAAATAAAAGCACCCAGCAGTTATCGCTGAAAACTCTGAGCAAGAATTTAACATTTTTCTCATCTCTGCAGTTTCTCCAAGTTATTGATCTAGTTCAAAGTTATTTATCTATTCTGTGTATTTAAAACATTTTTTTCAAAAAGGTTGAATGAATTGTGCCTATAAGTGAAAGTTTATTCTTTCAGTGTAGTTTAACATGAACAATATTTTATTATGTAAATATTTTTTATATATTGTGTGATTAAGTAATCTATTTTGATAAGCCACTTTGCTTTAGTAAATCAAATACTTGGAAAAATACGCTATCAGGGCTGATGAAGTTACCACTTAATTTGGCAAGTGAGCACTCTATTCAGTAGGATTATAACCAACAAGTGTCTAAACACCCCTTAGCAACAAGTTTTGTAGATACTTGGACATTGAGAAGAATAAAGATTGCAGTTATGCTCACTAATAAAATCATTTTCATATAAAATAATTCTGTAAACTGGAATGATTAAACTCAAATAATAGATGTAATGTGCCTAATCATATGGAGCCATTTTCTTGTTATGCTGAGGTACTTTCAGTTCTCCTGTTGGCCTTTCATTCCCTCCTTTTTAAACCCTATTAGCTGCCAAATCCCTCACCCAGCCTGCCTGCACCCATGGTTACCTGGCTGATTTTTACTCAAACATTTTGCCTAGTGTTAACTTAGCCATGGCTTCCACCAGGAAGCCATCCATGATCACTCTCTGCCCTGCCACTCACTGCTAGTAGAGAATGGGTGTCCCTTTTATGTGCTTCTACAGGACTTAGTTGTAGCAGTTATGATGCTGCTGTAATTGCCTATTAAATAGACTGTATGACAAATGAATATTTATAATTTCCTACCCTAAACCCTAAGCTCCATGAATATAGGAACCATGAAGTGTGTCTGTTATATTTCTAGTGCCAAGTGCAATTACCACTATATGCTGGAGGCTTTCATTTCACACACACACACACACACACTTTTTACAAATGTTATTTTTGTTAGAACAAATGTTGACCACATATCAACTTTATGATGTAAAAATGAATTCATTAAAACCTAATAGCCTTTTAAAATATTTTCTAAGTTGTGTCTTTTAAAGAAAGTATTTCTTTTAGTGCTGACAAATATTCAACTTCTTGATGCAAAAGAATACATTTCAATTGCAGCCCTGTTATGTTGTTCATGAACTGTTAACCAACTGCCTCAAGTCAAGAAAATTTTAAGTCTTCTTGTACTAGAACAGCTGTAAAAAATATGTGAGAAATAGTGACCTTAATGCTCCAAAGAGGTAAAATGCACCTAAAACACGTGTATGCATTGGTTAAAGTTAGGACTTAAGTCAGATAGCAAGATGTTATTATATGCCTATGCTGGCAATCTTTAAACTGGTCTTGGTCCTTGTGATTTATTTAATTACTTTAAAGATTAATTTATTACTTTAACAACTATAAATGAACAAAGCAATTTTTGGATGTAGATGCTAATTCTAGTAAACACTAATATATTCATGTTCTAATATCTATTAATTAAAGTTCTACTCATATTAGGCACACAAGGCAGCCTTCTAATTAGTATTTTTATCACCTCATTATTCATTCAGTCATTTGGAAACTACATATTGAGTACAATGTATACTTCTTGGGTGATGGGTACACTAAAATCTCAGAATTCAATACTGTGTAATTTCATCCATGTAACCAAAAACAACTTGTACCTCAAAACCTATTAAAATAAATATATTTTAAAAATTTACTGAGTGTTTATTATCTAGAGTTCTGTCCTTGGATTTCAGCTGTGATTCAGACAGGCATGTTTCTACATTGTTAAGGGGCTTTCAATCTACTGAGTGGGTAGACAGAGAACAAGACAATAAAAAGGCCACCAAAGGATCAAGGTGATTCCAAATAATGATATGTACTGTAAAGTTAGCAAGGCAAAGTGATGTGAAAAAGAATGAAAAGCAGGAACAGGTGCTTTTTATTTTGATGTCAAGAAAGGTGGATCTGAAGAGGTAGTATTTGTGTTGTCAATTCAATGACAGGAAGTCAGCATGGAGACATAGTCTTCGAGGCACAGCAGCAGGTCAGAGTAAAGGTCCTTAGGCAGAAAATATCTATATGTATGAGAAACACATTTAAAGGTAATATGTCTGTACAGTGACAAAGGGTGGGAAACCAATAATGAGGTCAAAGAAGCTAGCAGGACCTAGGCAAGCTATGGTTTGGATTCTAATCTGAGAGAAATAGAAAGCCATTGAAGGTCATTGGTATGTTGTAGTGTTGTGTTGTGTTGGTGATGGTTATTTTACACTTTGGACTTCAGGCATTGAGAGTTGAATTAATCACAATCTTTAATAATCAATGTGAAAAGCATTTCTCTTTATTAATCATTTTTTTCTAATCTCCATTCTTATTTTTCTCACTTTAGGTCTCAATTCTAATTCTTTGGTTAAGATTGTTTATAGTATAGAATAACAATTCTTCAGAAACATGCAAGTAGAAGGTAAACACACAAGTGTAAGACAATGAAAAGATAAGCCATGAAGTGGGAGAAAATATTTGCAACTCACATTTCAGACTGGTACCTGTATCTAGAATATCTGAAAGACTCAAATTGTTCGTTGATTGGCTATTCAATTGAGTTGTATATATATTCTGGTTATTAATTTCTTGTCAAATGAATAGTTTGTAGTTTTTCTCTCATTCTGTAGGTTATCTCTTTGTTGATTACTTTTCTCTTGTTTGCAGAAGCTTTTCAGCTTGATGTAATGACACTTGTCTGTTTTTGCTTTTGTTGCCTGTGTTTTTGAGGTCTTACCTAAAAAATTTATGTCTAGATCAATGTCCTGAAGTGTTTCCCCAAGTTTTTCTTTTAGTGGTTTTGTAGTTTGGCATTACATTTTAGCCTTTAATCCATTTTGAGTTGATTTTTGTTTGTGGTAAAAAATGGGGATCTAAGTTTATTCTTCTGCATATGGCTATCCAGTTTTCACAGCACCATTTATTAAAGAGAGTGTCCTTTCCCCAATGTATATTGTTGGCATTTTTGTCAAAACTCAGTTGGCTGTACATGCTTATATTTATTTCTTGGTTTTCTACTTCTTTCTATTGGTCTATGAGTTTGTTTTTATGCCAGTACCATGCTATTGCTTCTACTATAGCTTGGTAGTATAATTTAAAATCAAGTTGTCTGAAGCCTACTCACGATTGCTTTAGCTATTTAAGGTCCCTGTGGTCCCATATGAGCCAGCAATACATCTGAGGGTTCTACCCAAGAGAAGTGGAAACATGCAAAATCTTCTATGCCAATGGTTATAGAAACTTTATTCATAACCAGTGAAAACTGGAAATCTGGATGACTTTCAATCGGTGATAAACTGTCAATGTTCTATATCCCAGGCCTACTAGAACATACTTGTAGATGAACAAGTTGGGTTTTTAATTCATTGAAGTAAGGGAGAATGCTAACCAAACGAAACTGTTAGGTAACTCGGTAAGATAGTGTTAAAAAGAACTAATTATGTAATTTGTTCTTTGGTTGGCTAATTTTGGAGAGGGTCTAAGGAAGCAGCAGTTCATTCTGCTGAAGATGTAGTAAGAAACTGGGAGCAATTCTATGACTGAGTATTTCAATACATCCAAACTATTGGGAAGGCAGACATGAGTGTAGTTAAAACTAAAGTTGGTAAAAAATTGGAAGTTACTTACTTAAGGAGAGGCTGGGATGCTTTGTATTTTGAGGCTTGAAGAATAGCTTTGTCTGAAGTGGATATTCTGTGAGATTGTTTATGTCCAACAAGGGAACAATGCGGCTTAGCTATAAACACAGATGAGTTTGTAATAACATTGAGGCCTAACTGTGAACATCAGATCAGTTCCTGGACCTTATGGGCTGATTTTTATTTTTATTTTTTTTTCAAGATAAACATACCATACAATGAAATGCTACTTAAAAAGAAAAATAAAAAGAGCTATTGATTTACATATGAACATGGGTAAACCTAAGATGCATTTTGCCAAGAGAAAGAAGCCATCTTGAAGACAACATACTGCCTGATTTCACCAAAAAAGGCAAAGCTGTAGAGAGGAACACAGATCAGTGGTTGCCAGAAATTGGAAATGGGAAAAGTAGTTTCTATAATGGTGTAGCTTGAGAAAATTTCAGGGGTAATGAGACTGAGAGGTGAATAATATCTGTTAAAACTCTTATAAAACTGCCTACTACGAAAAGTGATTTTTACCAATTGAAAAAATAAAACCAAACCAGGATGTGTGAAAAAGGTTGGGGAGGGGAAATATGCAGACTGTGGCAAATGTATCTAATTGTATTATAAATTAATTGCATAGTCTCACTTCAGCAGATGGAGAGGAAAGGGACTGAGCTGAGTAACTTTAGAAGGCCGTGTTTTGACTGGGTACTGTTAAGACCAAAGAGAGAAATGTATACAAACAGTGGACTTTAGTTTGTAAATTTATTTTTCTTAGGACTATGGGCTAGAAATTATGAACATCTTCATTTTTATGCTAGAATTGACAAGAAGTAAATATAAATAATGAGAGGGAAGTTATAACTGGAGAAAGAAGTTACAAATAAGAAGACAGGAAAGGCTAGAATAAACTTATGCAAGACTGAGTTAGAGGTATCAATACAGACTCATTTAAAAATTATATAATTTTATAAATAGATAAAGATAAGCATATTTAGAAATACATGTAGATATGTCTCTGTGTATAAGTTGGGATACATACTTACATTTCCTGGCTCTGTCTACTGATAAATGCTTAAAGCAATGACATATCAGTAGCAATTAACACACCTAGACCTCTGATCTTGGCTTGTAGAATAAAGAGCCAGTTATCAATACAGGCACCAGAACTTCTATAATAAACAAACAAACAAAGCAAAAAGAAAAAACAAGAATCTCTGTAGAAATGGTTGATTCCAGGGCTGGGGCAGGGAAAAAATACAAGATGGTACTGCAGCATCTTTTGTTTCCAGAATTCAAGAAAGTGCTAAAAAAGATGGAGGCATATTTGAAAGGCACAAGAACTAATCTGAAAGAGCTCTCAATGGACAAAAATGGAACACATTGAACAATGAAATAAGTATAGTAATGGATTATAAGTCAGAGAATAAATATATATGAGTCCATATTAATATGAATAAATAACTGAATAAATGGAAGGAAATAAAAATATTCTTAAGAAAAATTTCCATTAATAAATATATAAAATAAGGAAGATATAAAATCCTTGTTAGAACCCCTCAGTAATAATTGCCATAAGCAAGATCCATGCAGAAAAGCTGAAAAAAATGAGTGAAATTTAAAGCAAAAACAAGACATGAGTGTTGTCTGATATCTTCTTCCCTGAAATATTTAGTAATGCCAAGGGGAAAGAGTAAGTCTCCAGGGAAAAATCCTGGCAGACACCATCTTAGCAAAATAATCAAGATGCACATCCCCAATAATACATATCAGTATTATATGTCTTTTGATACAATGCTCTGAGAAGAGAACATCACTTCTGTGCTATCCTTTCCAATAATGCAAATTTTCAGAAATGAAAAAACAAATCAGATATACAAACTCAAATTGAGGAACATCCTACAAAGTAATGAATGTTAAGATATGGAAGAAAGGCCTAAGGGACTGTTAAGATTGGAGATTAAGGAAACATGAAAACTAAGTGCAGTGTAGAATCCTGCATTAAATCCTAGAAAAGAAAAAGGATTTTAGCAGAAAAAAAGGTGAAATCTGAATATATCCTGTACTTTGTTTAACAGTATTGTAACAAAGTTAAATTTTTAGCTTCAATAACATTACAGTTTTGCAACTCTTCTTGCAATCTAAGGCTCCCTGCTTCCAACTCTCTCTCCGTCATATTTGTGTGCTCATTTATATACAAAGGTATTAAAACCAGAGACAGACCTCCTAGAGCCAAGCTGATAAGAAGTGAGCTTGCCTGGATTAAGAGGGAAAGAGGAGTGGTATCACAGGTAGTGTTAGTAGCTAAATACTAGCTAGCATTTTTTAGCACTTTACTATATGCCAAGCACTTTGTTGTTGTTTGTTTGTTGAGATGCAGTCTCATTCTATTGCCCAGGCCAGGTGCAGTGGTGCAACCTCAGATCGCTGCAACCTCCACTTCCTGGGTTCAAGCAATTTTCCTGCCTCAGTCTTCTGACTAGCTGGGATTACAGGCATGTATTACCACACTTGGCTAATTTTTATATTTTTAGTACAGACAGATTTCACCATGTTGGACAGGCTGGTCTCAAACTCCTGACCTCAAGTCATCCACCTGCTTCTGCCTCCCAAAGTGCTGGGATTACAGGCATGAGCCACCGTACCCACCTATGCCACTTCTTTTAACACTTCACTTCATTTAAATGCTCAAAACAACCAAATGAGGTAGATGTATCATTTTTATCCTCTAAAACTGAAAAACTCCAGCTGAGAAATTTTAAATACTTTTGTAAGATTGCTTAGCTGTATTCAAACCCAGTTCATCTGACTTAGGTATGTGCACTTAACTGTCAATACAAGTTACCTGAATTAACAGTGACTAGGAAGAAACCCACAGACTTCCTTTTTCAGTGTTTATAGAATTATCTTGGTTTGTGTATTCTTTCAAATTTCACATTCCAGTAGATTATTCATCCCTTTAAGCCATTTTTGGCTTCTGCCAGCTACTACACCAATTTATGCCTTATTGATACCCAGATAATATGTAGCAATAAAGGATGCTAACATTTTTCATGAGACTTTAAAAATCATATTTGCTCAGTACAATATAAAAGTAATGAATCCATAATGTTGATTTTGATAATCAGATACAATCCATCTATTCCCGGAGTCAACATAAGAAATCTTGGAAGAATTCTGAAATACATGATATTATGAAGCAAAACATTATAAAATTACTAAACTTAATCTCTGAAGAACTATGCACATTTTGCAGTCTTCATATACAGTGAAGTATAAAAGTTATAAAATTGTTCTGAAAGCAGTGCTGATTTTTGTCTTTAGGCTTAATTTTTCTCAAGTAGTTTGGCTTAAAATATTATTTTAATATTCATTTACTTGAGGTCCCTTTCTTGGTTTCCTAGACAGGTTAATGTCTGCTGATACATCTATATTTGCTTTAGGTCCCTATTGCCAAGTCTTACTCTTTGCATGAGCACTTACTTAGGGTACAGATTTTAGTACTGATTATTTTACAGTTGATTTCTCTTGAGGCCTTGGTTTGCTACATTAAATATATCCCCTAGTAATTTTAACTCAAGATATTAGTTTTGATCATTAAGTGTCCCTGAATAAATGGAATACTCATGTTTTGCAAAATTTTTGTGGCAATTTTTTGGGTTAGCTTTACCTTTTCACTTGATTCAGTGATTAAGCATTAGTAAATATATTTACATTTCCTTAGAGTTGGTAAGAAAAAAACCTCCTGGTTTGATGAAAAAGTGATTTATTTTATTTTTTATACTACATGATAACTTGACCACTGTCTAAATATTTTAAAACGTATAATTTTGCTTTTACCTGTATTGTGCCTGGTGTGTATTTGGGTTAAAATTTCATGGTTGAGAGCAGCCATGGCCAATGAAGTTCATTTAAAGGATAACCATTAGCTCTTAGGAAGTAAAAGCCTAGTTCAGGTTTAAGAGACAGAGTGGCAGAATCCATCATGAGGTATGCCCTGGTTGAGAGGCCTAAGTACAAACTTGCATATATTCACCATCCCTGAAAGGGTCCAGAAGTTTTATAATTTCTTGTTTAAAATCTTACTTCTGTATTATTTAACAGAACCAAATGTTATGGCCTAAATGTGACAATTTTGTATTATGCATTTTGAATTTTGAATTATCTAATAACAACAAAAAAGTTCTACTGTGCTAGGAAAGTAAGTAAAGAATTGCTGAGTCATTACTCTGGATCAGTCTTTGAACCCTGTTTGTTGCTATGAATGGAGGGAACCAAGATTAATTATCACCTAAATGAGGGGAGTGTCAGTCTGTTTGCCACAGCATGGTGTTCTGAACACGCCCAAGTCCAGCAAAAAAAATAAATAAAACAAATGTCAAAGTTGACTAGCATATGGAGATTCTGTACTACAGTCTGTAAGAAGGATTGTCTTTTTCTGATGAGAATCTGTCTTTAGCCCAGCTTTGCTGATTGTACTGTCCATCCTCATGGAGGGTGCTCCTTTCATCTCTCAGCTTTCCTTCTCTCCGAGCCTCCTCATTTGCACTGATGCTGGAATTTCGTAAAATAGTTTCTAGCTATTCCATTGTTCAATGGGTGAGGGGCTGTGCAAACCCATTTTAAACAAAACTAAAATTCTAAGTTGCCCAAACAACTAAATGAACCCTCTTCTTGGCTAAGGGCATTCCAAAGTTAACCTGAAAAACTAGTTCATGATGGGAAAAGGAGGTCCCACATGCCGCATTGTACCCTTCTTCCTTTAGAATTCAGGAACAATTGACCAGCATTAACATTAAACAGGGATCTCAAGACTGACAAAACAGAATCTCTGCAGCAATGAGATACCAAATTCCATCCTGACTCAAATATAGCATCAGATGAAAGATAACAAACAGGCCTCGAAAGAAACCAAATTATTTTACCCCAAAGTATATTTATTTGATCTGTTTTGTAATGGCCCTGCAAAGCTGACTTTTGTGGGAAAAATCAACGTTCTGCAGAGAATTCCCCTTCCCTTTCCAGGTCTTTTCCTTGATCCTGGAGAGAATTAACTAAGAGTCTGGCACCATTTCAGGCCTAGTGTAAGAGCTCTAAAGTCTGCTTTCTGGGCTTCATCTTCATACTAAAAACCTTGATCTTTTAAATCCCCTATCTAACTGAGATCCTCCTTTCTGTTGATTCCAACTCTTTTGATAATAGCTTAATTCTCAACCAATTGCCAGTCACGAAATCTTTGAATCCACCTGTGACCTGGAAGCCCCCTTACTTTGAGTTGTTCCACCTTTCTGGACTGAACCAATGTACACCTTACCTGTATGGATTGATGTCTGCCTGTAACTTCTATCTCCCTAAAATGTATAAAATTAAGCTGTGAAACAAACACCTTGGGCACATGTTCTTAGAACCTCCTGGGGCTGTGTCATGGTCATGGTTTCACATTTCGCTCAGAATAAGTCTCTTCAAATACTTACAGAGTTTGATTTTTTTTATTGACACCATGCAACCTGAATCAAGCTAGTACAGACATCACAGACTCTCAGATGAAAGTGCTTAATCTAGTTAATGGGAAAGCAACATGGAAAACACATAATTTATTAATTTTTATTTTATTTATTTTACATTAAATCCATGTTTTCATGAAACATTTTAATTTGCTATGGCATTTCTTATTATTTTTCTTCCTTTTAAGATAATGTATCATCCTGTTGCACAACAGTGTTTTACAGCAATGTGTGTACTTAATGTCATTGAACTGTCCACTTAAAAATGGTTAAAGTGGCCTGGGCATGGTGGCTTATGCCTGAAATCTCAGCGCTTTGGGAGGTCAAGGTGGGTGGATCACAAGGTCAAGAGATAGAGACCATCTTGGCCAACATAGTGAAATCCTGTCTCTGTTAAAAATACAAAAATTAGCTGGATGGGGTGGCACATGCCTATAGTCCCAGCTACTTGGGAGGCTGAGGCAGGAGAATCACTTGAACCTGGGAGGCGGAGCTTGTGGTGAGTCGAGATCATGCCACTTCACTCTACCCTGGCAACAGAGTGAGACTCTGTCTGAAAAAATAAATGGTTAAAATGGTAAATTCCATTTACATTTTACATCAATTAAAACCAGAATATAACAACATACAATGGCTGATTCTTTCATTTTAGAATAAATTCTCTCATCTAATTCTCTCATTTTAAAGTTAGCAAGTTACAATTGCTAACTTTAGTGAACTCATCAGTAAATAGTGTCTGGGAGCTCTCAGATGACAAATATAATACGATTTAACAAATGTTTCAACATAATAACAGCCCAAAGAACTTTCAGCCTTTTAACTGTGAGCAATCTTTTATTAATGCTAGAAGATTAGAGAATTCTGTAAGGTACATTAAAGGCAAACAGATTTGGTTTCATATTCTTTTATGTTATCTTTATCATAATCAAGACTGGGTTTAAATATTAGCTACATGACTATACATTTTAACATCTAATTTTTAAAAAATTGTAGAGTTCAAAAGAATGTATGAATATACAATAATGGAATAAACATGGATTGTTTGTTATCACCTAGACTCTTGATTCAGAGAGGCTTGTTTTGAATGCTGTGTTTATCACTTACTGCGTGGCCTTAGACAAGTTACTTAATCTCAAGGGTTTGGTTTCCTCATACATAAAAATAAAAAAACAATAGTACCTTTCACTATAGACTGTTGCATAGATAAAATGATTTAATAAATCACTTAACACAGTACCTGATACATTGCAAAAATTCAGAAAAAGGGTAATTATAGTACCTATAGCAAATGATGCTTTTGAAGATTTCACGAAATAGTATATGCAAAATACCTAGCATTGTCCATCATACTGTAACAACTCAATCAATGCCAGATATTAATGCCATTATTATATGTATCAAAATTTTATTGTAGCATCATGTATCGTGATTCAGCCATTTCCTTAATCCTGCATCACTGCAGCACCTTTGAAATGCCCAGCTTCATCCTACTATTTCTCTTTTTTCATATTGATCTTCTAGAATACCACTTTCCTCATTGCCAGTTGTCTTTCCAGAAATTTTCCATGATTTTCTCTTGCCTGATAAATCTAACCTGTTAGAGGAAAAGTTGCAAATTGATTCAATGATGCTAGATTCAGCCTCATACATTCTGGCTGTATCATGAATTTGCCTCAGAAACTATGTGAAAATTGTGCATATTACTTTTTCTTAAAATCTAAGTCTCAATTATCTATAAAAGAGGACAATCATAGTTTCTATCTTATAGGTTATTGCACAGATAGATGAAAAAAATAAAGAATATAAGAGAGTTTCTCGGACAGTAAATTTTCAGTAAAATGTAGCTCACTGTCATTTATTGGATAGCTTCAATTTTTAGAACTTTCATAGAAAAATTATACTGGCAGAGTTAAACAGGAAAGGAAGACTTTATGCAAGACTATCACAATAGGGGAGAGAGACTGAATTCAACTCGGCTTCAACAAAGGGCTTGAGAGATTTTTAAGAGCTGGGATGCAGGGGAACATAGGTTACCTGTGTTCTCTAGTTGAGCTTACCCGAAGAAAAAGTAAATTTTCTCTTATTTTCCTCATAGAAAGTAGTTGTACAACTTAGAGCCAGGCACTCACTAAAGTTAGACTGCTACCTTCCCACAAACACTTTAAGATAAACTATCTTCCATGATGGTTATATTTCAGAGGCTCCCAGGTCATTGAGAAAGACATTCCCCAGAGCTTAAAACTGAAGAGTCTTTTGAGGAGATTTACATACATTTCGGAGAGGCAGAGAAAAATTTTAATGACAAATTTTCTAATGTAAATGTTCTACGAAAAGGGAAGTCAAGGGTCTACAGTCAGGAAGACACCTGTCTAAATTTTAGTCAAGTGAGGGGAATGTTTAGGCTGTCTTGGTCAGAACATTCTTTATGAGGTCACAACACCTTCCGTCTTGTCCCATTTACCTTTTCTAAATTGTCCTCTGGAGCAACACTGAGTCAGTTTATAGCCCAGCCTTTCTTGATGTCTTGCTCATGCCTTGTTTGATCTGAGCTGAAAGTAAAGCTTTGTTCAAGAATTCAAGTAGTCCCCTTGAGTGTTTTTTCTAAGGTTTTTACTGCCTGATTGTTCAAAAGAGGTCAACAGCAAGTACTTCTTGGAAATTAATTTTTTTAAAAAGTCCAGGTAGAGTAAGTAAATAGAGTTTTTCCTGTTGTTTTGATTTTTGTTTTCACATTTGCAACATAAACTCTTTAACTGTGTTTAGATGGAAAAGTATGATGAGGATCCAGAACCCTTGTTATGTCGGATCACCCTTTATGGCTTCATTATTCAGCATAACAAAAAAATGTCTTATCAGGTGTTGCTAATTCACCTGGGATCAGAGGACAGACTTAGTAAGGAATAATAGTCACTCATAAAATGTATCTTCATTATTCATTCATTCGTCCAGTACTTACTTGTCAAGTCCCGACTACGTTTCAGGACTGAAGCCAGATAGATTAAGGTATATTATATATTGTACTTAGCCCTTTACTTACTGGGTCTGTGATCATAAGTGAAGTATTCATTATTTCAAATCTTTAACCTTTCAAATCCCCTATACATATAAATTAGGGATAATAGTAGTGCTTATTGGTTATGGGATGAACTGTGTCCTCCCTCATATTTATATGTTGAAGTCTTAACTCTTAGCACATCATAATATATTGGAGTTAGAATTTTTAATGAGATAATTAAGGCAAAATATGGTCATATGGGTGGGTTCTAATCCAGTCTGACTGGTGTCCACATAAGAAGAGAGGATTAGAATACAGATACACGTAAAGATCATATGAAGACACTGAAGGAAGATGGTTACATGCAAGCCAAAGAGAGAGGCCTTAGAAGAAACCAACCCTGCTATACCTTGATCTCAGGCTTCTAGCTTTCAGAGCTGTAAGAAAATAAATTTTTATTAAGTAACCCAGTGTATGGTACTTTATTTTGGCAGCTATAGCAAGCTAATATATTACCTTAAAAAACAGTAAAGACATTAAATGAGAAAATGCATGTAAGCATATTTCAAGGCCCTAACACCAGTCTTTATACTTTCTTTCTTTAGCCTGGCCTGTATTCTCCTGTCAGATAATCTTAAGACACAAATGCCATCTCCTTCATAGAACAATTCAAGGTTCTTATAATGACATGATACAGAGGGGAGCTCTACATCCTGAGGATAGTAATTTATACAGAATTCCTTTAATGCATTATTCTTGCTCTGCCTTACATTTTTCTCTCATCTCAGTACTGAGATGATGCAGATAGTCCTTGACATATAATTCACTTTATCTTTCACTCCTCTTCAGTGACTAGACAGTATATTGCAAACAGCACACAAAAATTCAGATATTGTCAAATTGAATTGAATCACTTAATTTTGTGCATGTGAGTGTGGGGAGAATAATAAAGAAAGTATAGAAGTATAATCATTGTGATTGAATTTTTCGAGAGGTTGCCAATTCCCATTTATTTTTACCAACAAATGTACACCTAGCAGAATCATTTGAGTAATTTTCAAAAAGTGAATTCAATTGCCTTTATAAATGGGCATCAGCACACTGTTTGAGTCACTGTTAAAATGTCTTTTTGTGATAGGCATATAGTCAGAAAATGATCTTTGAAAGTAATGAAAAGCAGATAATAACTTTAATTTTTTTCTACTTATTCTCCACATGTTATTTTTTAAGTATATTGGCTGGACATTGCAGCATATAGGAAAATCACTTCCATATTTATGACTACTTTATTACAAGAAGAATCATGTTCAAAGGAAGTGTAAAAACATTTAATATTTATATTTTATCAAAAAAGCAAAAGCGCCTGTGCACACACAGCCCCACCCACACATACACACACACAAACTTTGGGGATTTTTGAGTTCTAGTTACCCAAAATGTGATGGGTATACAAAGACAAAGTGAAAAATACATATATTCCCATCAAATATATGATTCTTTAAGGTGCTTTTCTTACATTAAGAACAGCAATGATATTGTTTACACTGCCCTGTAATCTGCTTTGTTGTTAGCTTAATATGTCTTAACCATACTTCTATTTCAAAATGTATGTATAGTCTTCATTTCTTTTAACTTCAAAATTTTCCAAAATTTCTTCCTTGGAATAAGTTGGAATTTGAAATAATTTCATTTACTCCATTTGGAATAATATTTCAAATATTATAACAGATACATTTATAAACAAAACATATTTGCACTTTTTTTCTTTCTTTCATCTTGGCTGGAGTGCAGTGGTTTGATCATAGCTCACAATAGCCTAGGGCTCCTGGGTTTAAGCAATCTTCCTGCCCCAGCCTCCCAAATGACTGGAACTATAGGCATGTGCCACTATGTCTGGCTAATTTTTTAAATTTTTCACAGAGATGGGATCTCCCTGTGTTGCCAAGTCTAGTCTCTGACTCATGGGCTCAAGTGACTCTCCCACTTCAGCCACCCAAATGCTGGGATTACAGGTGTGAGTCACTGCACCTGACCCACATGTTTATTTAGATCCTTTTTTACTAGATAAGAATTTGTTCTATGGTTTGGTGGTTTGTAGCTTGCTGAAAGTGGACTTTTTGTAAAATAAAATTGGATAGCAATATATTGGTATGAATTTAGAAAGCAATATAAAATATAAAAGAAAACTATGGAAACTATTAGCAGTGGTTATCTTACGCAAGGATTGTAGGACTTTTGCTTTCTATATATTTCTGTAGTGTGTCAATTATATTAATCATTTCTTCTGCATCATGAAAAATATGTAATATAAAACAGAGGTTTTGCCTTGTTTAACATAGAATTTGGAGGACAGACCTATATTTTGAAAATGGATCTTTCTGGTGCCTGAGCCCTGTTTTTCAACTTCATCCTAAAATTTCCATACTTGCCTAAGAATGGATTTAAATATTCAAAAATCCAGCCCTATTTATTAAAGAAAAAATATGACTCTCATTGATTCTTTTCTTCATCACGTTTGGCAATGTACTAAGCAGACTCCTAGCTAAATGGATGGTTACTCAGTTATCAACCACATTTCTCAGCCTTCTGTAGCTACTGCTGGCCATGTTGCAACATTCTGTTCAATGTAAAGTAGGCTCAAAATAAAGGAAGTAAAATTGATTTGCCTTGGTCATCTTTTTAGACAATCACTCTTGTCTTGGATTTCCTTCTTCACCACAACTGGGAATGGTAACAATGGGAACAGCCCTCTTGGAAAATAAGACTTGATTTGCTAACCTGAGTCCCTAGAAAGCACTGTGAAACAGAACTGCTTATCTATCAGAGACTTCTCACTAACCAAATGAATTATTATATATTCTCTTTTCTGAACCACTGTATTTAAGTGTTTTAAAAGGGAACCTCAGTTTATAAACTAATTTTATACTTAGTTTATATACTAATTTTTTACTGAAACAATCTGCTAATAAGGTATAGAGATCTGCATAATTTTGGTAAAAGTTTCAGCTGATGTCTATGGTTAGATAAAAACTGTGCTGCAGGTTTCATGTGGATTAATCCAGTACTAGATAAATGAATTATCACAAGGGTAGGTTATTTCCTAACCATTCTAATACTGCCAGTTCTAACATAAGAAAAAATTTTGTAGTCAAATATGCTAAAATATTAAATACCTATACACGTATATCTCTAACATTTAATTATATATTTAATCCAACTTTTCTCCAGACTATTATGATAGTTGTTATGAAAACACCTGATTAGAATTTTTTTACTTTACTTAAAAAAAAAAATTAAAGTGTTAAGACCATAGTAAGATAACAAAGAAATTGCTACTGGCCAGAAAAAAAATGATGTATTATTTATCCATATCCCTGTTTGTTAGAGACACTGACCTCTTGGAATGGCATGCTAATTACAAAAATGTCTTAAGCAGTTTTGCTAGTAATTGGATAAGTGATCACATCCTACTATCCCCAAACAGTTGATAGTGCAACTTGCACTGCTAACATGTTTCTTGCATGCTGAGGCTCCATTATCAGGAGACATACAGATAAGGTGAGAATGAAGATCAAATAGGGGATTTATGCACTTGGACACCAGGAAGGCTAGAAAATACTCACTGCAACATCAATTTGACATACCTAATTACATGGCTCTTTAAATCGTTGCAGATTAGGCGAGGAAACATAATCAAATTAACATATTAAATTATTCTTTATGAGAGGGACTTTGCTTTGCATTTCATGTATTATTTCTTAATTCTCAAATTTAATCCTTCCTATGGGATAGACTGTACTTCCATTTTTACATTTTCAGACATTGAGGCTTATTAGGATGATTAAAGTGACAGATTCCCTAAATCTGTCAGGGAAGAGATTTTAAGCAAGTTTTGTCTGAACTCATGTGCAACCATTCTACTACCCTACTAACTCTCTAGAAGCAGAAGATTAGAAAACAGTGATTTCATATTTAGATACAAATCAGCAGCAAGGAGGTATATCTGAGAGAAAGGAAAGGTCAAATAGTAAGAAAAGAATAGGTAATATACAAAACCCCAGTAATCCAGAAGTAAGAACTACTAAGAATATTGCATGAATTATACCCCAGATAATCCCAAGTCATCAAAATAATTAAATTACTGTTTATGATTCCTTAAATGCTGAAAATGTGAGTCAACATAAGAAAGCTTTTCATTAGGAAAGTTTAAATTACGGTATGAAATATAGAAACACTCAGCACCAAGACCTTGGACAAGCTCCTCCTCCTCTGGCATGGTTGGTTTAGGGGTTTGACTCTACCTGGTGTGCTCTGTTTGAAGTAAATGCTACTTTAACTGCTGTCCCGTTATGAAACTTTTTACAGATGACACTGTACTTTAATTTAGATTTATACTTCTTTTCTTCTATATAAAATTTCCTTTACATTTTTCTGTATGTCATCAGACCTCCAAACATGAACACATTCCCAACTTTTTTAAAAATAAGAATTGCAGTATACATCTGATTTCAGGCTTTAAAACTGTATATATAAACTTAAGATATACTGACCTATTGCATGTGGTGTTTTAATTTTGTTTTGCATTTGCATGGTAATTGTTGAAAATACTTTTGAAGATAATAGTTAAATTATTAGTTAGACATCTATGGTCATTTAGATGTTGGTGTAAAATATCTTTAACACCAACTTCATTGATGTTCATTTGCATTTGCAGATGCAAGTGATATAAGCTTGGAAGAAAGGCATTCTGTCAGAATTTTGGTAGGATGTGAGGAATTTTTACCAGTAATCATTGTTTTAGTCCAGGTATTGAATTTATTTAGTCATATATGCTTTCTGGTTATTCAGTAAAAGACTGGTGGAATAGAAATATAAACCACCTTTTTGTTATTTTATTTATCTCGTCTGAGTTATTTCAGTGAGAGACTGCAAAAACCTACATGGCCAGATACTTCACTTCTTCCCAATGCAATATTGAGGCTTTTTGTATCACTCATGTTTCTAATTCAATTCGTTTAAAGTTTTTCAGAAAGTGTTGTGTAACTACTTCTTTGAAAAAAAATTGTATGGTTACTGCTTGGATTTGAATTTATTCTTTGAATCTTCCTCTTTAGGATGTGGTAATTTCATTATTAATAAATATTCATAAAACCTATATATATGCCCAAAGCTGTGAACATAGAAAAGAAGTACAAGATATGAACTTAAATAAAATCGGCAAGATGTGTATCCATTACTGACAATTGACATTTTTAAAAAGTGAAGTTTGTAAAATCATGATGCTTCCACCTAGAAATAGCTGGACCCAGAATTCAAACTTATGTTTACTGGCTTATAGCTCTATATTCTTTTATTATGAGTGCCGTCTCTTAGGAGGGAGATAACTGTTAAAACCAAAACCTTAATGTTAACGTAAATTATAACCCTCCTTGTTTGACACAGTTTCAGTCTAGCAGATGGTCTATGTCCTGAGATTTTAGCATGTTTGAAGTCAGTAAAACAACTGAATGTAATATAATTTTAAAACACCACAAGATGATTGAATATTTTTGGTTATGATCTAGGCTTTTGCAACATTATTCAATAAATAACCAATCAACCAATATGTAAGGCTAATGAGAGTTATTATCATTTATGATTGCTTATTAACGACTTTCATGGTAGAATGAGAAATCTGAAAAAATCTACCCTTAAGGTACAAATCAGTAGCAGCTGAAATTCTTCTTTCTTTAATCCACTTTTCTTTGTTACTTTATTATATTGTTGAAAATATTCACATTATTAATATCTTATGACTAAGGCATAAAATTCCTTGTTAAATAAATACTGTTTTTTCAAAGGGAAAATGCTTAAAGAAGATAATTAAAAGGGTCTGATGAATGGGTACATTGTTGACATGGGAAGCAGAGTTGAATGTCTAAAGTTCGGACTGCCCTAGTTTGAGCAGATGGTGCACTGGTTCTGTAGATCCCTTGTAAAGGGGTGAGAAACATGCAGGACAATGTCTTGACTTTATGGAACAATAAAATTAAACTTAGCTGACAAAGACTTTTTCTAGAACTTAGAAAATTCTAGACAGATCTTACATAAAACTAAATATTGGGTATATAGAATAAACAAAATTACTTTTAGAAGAAATAATGCTTTTGAGCTGTATTGTAGAGTACAGATTTAGAAACTATATACAAATAAATTTTATACTTTCATTTACATAAAGTTCTAAATCTAGTTTATGGTATAGAAGTCAGGATAGTGATTATCCTTGGTGATGCAGTGACTAGAAAATGATAAGAGAAAGGTTGCTGATCTGCTGGTAATGATCTGAGTCTGGATCTGGGTGTTGTATTCACTTCGTGAAATACATGAGCTGTAGATGTAAAAATTGAGTGCTCTTCTACATGTTAAAGTATATGTAATATTTCAATAAAAACTTTATGTAAGAACACAAACATTAAATTCTTTAAGATATATATGCTTGTTCTTCCACCCAAATGTATTATTTTGTACTGAAAGTGTTTTCAAACTTTAATAGACACACTCACCATTTGTTATGAAGTGCATAGATTTAAAAAATTTTAGTGTGTAGTCGTTTTTTAGATTAAAAATTTTGTAAATAGATGAAAACTCTTAGAAATTTCATGAGAATGGGTGTTGGAAGATATAAGTAATAGTCCTACTTTGACTATTAAATTATTATGAACATCCATTTCTCTATTTGTCAGATGAGAATGATAAGCCTTGTCTTGAAACACAAATTTGTAATGAGGTTCAAATGAGATATTACAACTAAAAATCCTTTATAAAGCAAAACAAATATAAAATTCATTTTTTCCTTAGTCATGTGTACCAAATAAATTACTTATTATTAAAATGTATATTTAGATTAAATGAGAATCTCTGGGACACATTTAAAGGAGTGACTAGAGGGAAATTTATAGCACTAAATGCCCAAAAGCAAAAGGAAGAAAGATCTAAAATCAACACCTAACATCATGATTAAAGGAGCTAGAGGAGCAAAAACCAACAAATTGAAAAGCTAGCAGAAGAAAAGAAATAACTAACATCAGAGCAGAACTGAAGGGCATAGAGACGTGAAAAAACATTCAAAAAAATCAATGAATCCAGGAGCTGGGTTTTTTTAAAGATAAACAAAATAGACCACTATCCAGACTAATAAAGAAGAAAAGAGAGAAGAATTAAATTGATTCAATAAGAAATGATAAAGGGGACATTACCACCCATCCCACAGAAATACAAACTACCATCAGAAAATACCGTAAACACCTTCATGCAAATAAACCAGAAAATCTAGAAGAAATGGATAAATTCCTTGACGCTTACACACTCCCAAGACTAAACCAGGAAGAAGTCGAATCCTTGAATTAACAAGGTCTGAAGTTGAGGCAGCAATTAATAGCCTAACAACCAAACAAAGTCCAGGACCAGAAAGGTTCACAGCCGAATTCTACCAGAGGTACAAAGAGGAGCTGATGCTATTCCTTCTAAAACTATTCCAAACAATACAAAAAGAGGGAATCCTCCCTAACTCATTTTATGAGACCAATATCATCCTGATACAGAAACCCAGCAGAGACACAACTAAAAAAGAAAATTTCAGGCCAATATCCGTGATGAACATTGATGCAAAAATCCTCAATAAAATACTGGCAAATCAAATCCAAGGGCACATCAAAAAGTTTATTCATCACTATCAGGTTGGTTTCATTCCTGAGATGCAAGACTGGCTCAACATATGCAAATCTGGAAGCATTCTCTTTGAAAACTGGCACTAGACAAGGGTGCCCTTTCTCACCACTCCTATTCAACATAGTATTGGAAGTTCTGGCTAGGGCAGTCAGGCAAGAAAAGAAATAAAGAGTATTCAATTAGGAAAAGAGGAAGTCAAATTGTCTCTATTTGCAGACGACATGATTGTATCTTTAGAAGACCCCATTGTCTCAGCCCAAAATCTCCTTAAGCTGATAAGCAACCTCAGCAAAGTCTCAGGATACAAAATCAATGTGCAAAAATCACAAGCATTCCTATACACGAGTAACAGACAGAGAGCCAAATCATGAGTGAACTCCCATTTACAATTGATACAAAGAGAATAAAATACCTAGGAATACAACTAACAAGGGATATGAAGGACCTCTTCAAGGAGAACTACAAACCACTGCTCAAGGAAATAAGAGAGGACACAAACAGATGGAAAAACATTCCATGCTCATGGTTAGGAGGAATCAATATCGTGAAAATGGCCATACTGCCCAAAGTAATTTATAGATTCAATGTTTTCCCCATCAAGCTACAATTTTCTTCACAGAATTGGAAAAAATCACCTTAAATTTCATATGGAACCAAAAAAGAGCCCACAGAGCCAAGACAATTCTAAGCAAAAATCAAGAGAACAAAAAACAAAAAACAAAAGCTGCAGGCATCACGCTACCTGATTTCAAACTATACTACAAAGATACACTAATCAAAATAGCATGGCACTGGTACCAAAACAGAGATATAATTCAATGGAACAGAACAGAGGCCTTGGAAGCAATGCCACACATCTACAACCATTTGATCTTTGACAAACCTGACAAAAAGAAGCAATGGGGAAAGAATTCCCTATTTAATAAATGGTGTTGGGAAAACTGGCTAGCCATATTCAGAAAGCTGAAACTGGATCCCTTCCTTACACCTTATACAAAAATTAACTCAA
>CAUYLG010048682.1:0-19638 GCA_963573385.1 Cacajao melanocephalus
TTCGAGTGTGTTTGCCAAGAATAATTTCACCACTTCTTACCCCCCAATAATCTGTTTGTTCAGTGGTATATTTATTATTCCTTACTTTTTTTTTTTTTTTTTTTTTTTTTTTTTTTTTGAGACTGAGTCTTGCTTTGTCACCCAGGCTGGTGCAGTGGTGCAATCTTGGCTCACTGCAACCTCCACTTCCCAGGTTCAAGCGATTCTCCTGCCTCAGCCTCTCAAATAGCTGGGACTACAGGCAGGCACCACCATGGCTAATTTTTGTATTTTTAATAGAGACGCTATTTCACCATGTTGGCCAGGCTGGTTTCGAACTCCTGATCTCAAGTGATCTGCCCGCCTCAGCCTCCCAGAGTGCTGGGATTACAGGTGTGAGCCACCGTGCCTGGCCTTATTATTCCCTGCTTCTAATTTATGAATTAAATCTTTCATAGTCTTATTAAGTTCTTCTTTTATACCAAATATTCATAGGTAGTTCTTGAAGAATATGTTTTTGTCCAGGATAAGCCTTCATTGATTTTTTTTCACTAATATTTCCTTTCTTTCATCTGTTGCTATTGTGTTCTATAGTGTGTTTAAATATTTGTCACATCATATCTTATCATCTTGTTCAAGTTTAATGGGTACTGCTCTGTACACATCTATCTACTCTGTTTGTTGTTGCTGTTATTTTTAAGAGACGGGGGTCTCCCTATGTTGCCCAGGCTGGTCTTGAACTCCTAGCCTCAAGCCATCCTCCCACCTCAGCCTCCCACGTAGTTGGGATTATAGGCATGAGCCACCACATTCAGCTCAACACCTATTCACTCTGAAATAGCAGGGGAATTTTTCGCGACACCCTTCTTATTTTATCTGGGCTTTATCTGTGGCTGTTATCTGGGCTACAGTGTGGTGGTAGATTTTACTAACTCTCCACCCTTCTATAGTCGGGGGACAAGGAAATGGAGAAGGGGCAGGTCAGGGGTAGGAGTCTGGCCAGTAGCCTTCTCTTGGAAGCTTGGGCTCTGCTCTCTCTCTTGGGATCCCACTAAATGTCAGAAATAAAAGTTCATTCCATCCAGCCATCGCTATATCACACTTCTGTGTGTTTTGGCTTCCTGAACAATGGCAAGCCTTGGCAATCCCTTCTTTCTCCCCTAAGGTTTCCAGGTGACATTTAGGGCTTTCCAAACTTGAGGGATCATTCCCCTGAACTTTTCATGGAACTGTTTACTCTTCCCTTCTCTGCTAGAGATCCTGTTTTTCTCTAGACTGAAGAATATTAGTAAGACTCCTCTAAGTTTCATTAATTCTTTCCATCACTGGAGAGAGAAGTTTGAATTCAGGAGCTGTGCTACATCAGAATTTTCTGGTTCTTTCCAAGCTCATGACTTTCTCTCTCTCTCCTCTCTCTCTCTCTCTCTCTCTCTCTCTCTCTCTTTTGCTTTTCTTTTCTTGAGACAGGGTCTCACTCCATCACCCAGGCTGCAGTGCAGTGGTGTGATCATGGCTCACTGTAGCCTCAATCTCCCAGGCTCAAGTGATCTTCACACCTTCACCTCCCAAGTGACTGGGACTACAGGTGTGCACCACCATACCTGGTTGATTTTTTTTGTATATTTTTCTAGAAGGTCTCCCTATGTTGCCCAGGCCGGTCTCAAACTCCTGAGTTCTGGCCTTCCTCCTGCCTTGGCCTCCTAAAGCGCTGAGATTATAGGCATGAGCCACCACACCCAGCCTAGTCATGACTTTTCTAGATACAAAGGTAATTCCTTGTTTAGCTACTACTTACATTTGTTTGTTTTTGTTGTGATTTTATTTCTGTTAATTGACTAATTTATTTCATTAGGAAAGAAGGAGGATATATATCCTTCCTCCTTCTGTAGCCAAAAATTCTTCCCTCTGTTCTTAAGCAGAATATACTGAACAAAACTTTTGTGATGTTTCAGGGGCCTCCTTGAGATCCTAGCAATTACTCCTTAGATAAAGCTGCAGCCCCAGAGCTTGAGGAGGCTGTGGTGGAAAGAAGGGACCTGGGGCCTCATGACAGGACCCAATCCTTGATGCTGGTAGCATCTTGCTCCTTTTCCTCTGTTCCATAAGGTCAAGATTAGCCCGTAAAACTGCATGCTCCTCTGACCAGTGGGAAAAAGTGTGCTTCCCATAAAACCAAATTCACTGGAAAAGTCAAGAGGAAGAAGCCTCATTCCAAGGGGTTCTCCCACTGCAATTCATCATCTTTACTCCTGCTTTCAGGGTACTCTGGCATGTCACCACCATTAAGGGGTGACTGGTGATGCTGCCATCACTAAGACAAATGACTGACATGCTTCCTTGTCAACCTGCTCACTCTCCACTGTCACGGTAACAGCAGGTAAGTCACGCCATCGTGAGACTCTAGGATGGCAGCTCTAGCAGTTAGGGTTTCTTGTTTGTGAGCAACAGAAAGCGACTCTGGATAACTTAAGCAGAAAAACAACTCATTTGGAACTTCTGAGATACTTTGCATATTTAAAAAGAGACTGAGAAGTCAGGGCTAGAAGACAGGTGACGAGGGGAGGTCCCAGAACCCCAGAGGAAGGACATAGAGGAAAATATCTTCTTGGCACTGTTGTTGAAAGGAATCAGGTCCAACCGTCTTCAAGCCTGACATTGCTCTGCTCACAATTTATTCATGGAGAGGGTCTGATTGGCCCGCACTTTGATGAAAAGAGAACAGAAGAGCTTGGAGAGATAGTCCTCCAAATGCCAAGTTTCTGCTAACAAAAGTAAAACGCCTTGCAGGGCAGGCAGAACCACAGCTGTCTATAAACTTAGCACCAGAAGATGCTAAGTGGTGGTTGGCAGGTCACCAGGTCTTCCCTTAGAAAAGCATTTCACTTTTGACAAAATGTGAGACACCAGACAAGAATAAAAATTGTACCTGCAATATTATATTAGGGGATGTGTCAATTTTTCTCAGAAAATTCTAAGCTACAATAACATTTTGTAGTCTGAATAGTATACCCTGATGCTTAGGTTTAAAACACTAACCTTGCCTTTATGAGGGAAAATGTCAGACTACAGGTTAGAATTAGAATAGCTGACCATTCAGAGATAGCTGACCATTCATAAGGAATTCTGTAGAGGAGAGCACCAGTCAGGCAAGTTTAACTGGCAAAACAGGCGGTCCAGGCTCCTTGCTGCTCAGAGGGTAATTTGCAGAGCAGCCGCATCTGTAGCACCTGGGAACTTATGAATAATGTAGACTCTCAGCTCCCACCCCAGACTTACTGAGTCAGAATCTGGATTTTGACAAATGTGATTTGTGCCCACATGAAAGTATGAGAAGCATAGATTCTGAAAGCAAACTCTAGCATCAGCCTGCCTGGATTAGCAATTCGTTGATGTAGGAAACTCTTGGGAGAAGAATGTCAGCTAATGAATACAGATCAGAAGAATGGGATGAGATGCCCAGCATTTTGCTGTCTGTGATGTTATCATGAACCTTGACGACACATCCTGATGGCTGCTAACACAAGTGGAAGACTCCAGCAGAGCTGTGTGCTGCTCTGATCAGGTTGACATCACCTAGCCCACTGGACAATCTTCACATCATCAAAAACAGAGTCACCAGAGAGCCTGAGCAATAGGCAGGAAGAGTGGCACCCAGAAGGGATTATTTCCAGAAAACTCAACCTGAATCAAATCCACCTCTAGCTCTAACACACAGTTCAAAGGAAGTATAGGGCACAGAGGAACATGTTAAATGACACCACAGAGATAAAAATAGCAAAATCCAGAATATGGAACTTTTTACAAATAAATGACAAAGGAAAAAAAGCGGGAAACTTACAGATTTGAAGAAATGAAACACGTCAACCAAATGCACCATTGGGTGGATGTGCCCTGAGTCAAACATTACAACTGCACAAGAACATCTTTAAGGCAGTTAGGGGAACTGGACATGGACCAAGTACTGGAAGTGATAAAGGAATAATTCTGGAGGTGTGATACAAGTATTATAGTAATATTAAAAAAGAAAAGTTCTTATCTGTTACATAGGCCTATGAAAGTAGTTACAAGTGAAATGATGTGATATCCAGGATTCAAATACTCCAAAAACAGCAACTGTGAGGAAGAAAAATAAAACAAGAAGGGCAGAATGTTGACACTTGTTCAAAGTGGGTGATGGATACATGGGGGTTTATTATACAATTTTTTTCTACTTTTATATATGTTTAAATGTTTCCATAATAAAAGTTTATTTTTAAAAAAACCACCTGGGCTCATTTCCCGGCTACAACCCTCGCCTGCTCTGTGATGGAGAAAAAGTTACTGAACCTTTCTGGGCCTCAATGTCCCCATCTATAAAATAAAAATAACAATAATACCTGCCTCATAGGCTTGTTGTGAGGATCACATGAGGCAATACATGTAATCCATATTCAATATCCAGCACATAGTAAATACTCAATAAACACCCACCACTGAGTCCATATGTATGTACTAGCTCAGCTTCTGCACAGTAACACATCAAAACAAGGCATCTCTGAAAGCCCTGAGTCAATAAAATCTTTAAAAGTGAAGGTCTTACGTTTTGGGAACACTAGCAAATACAAAAGCTGTTCCCTCTCAATAAAAGCTGATGCACACTGTCTAAACATGCAGATTCTGTGGAGTTATAAAATCCTTCCCGCCTTTGTCTATGCTCAGAAATCAGTCGCCTGAAGAATCTCCAGGATACTCCTAGAAGGCCATCAGTTGCTATTTTTCTC
Organism: Cacajao melanocephalus; assembly: GCA_963573385.1. Taxonomy (NCBI): domain Eukaryota; kingdom Metazoa; phylum Chordata; class Mammalia; order Primates; family Pitheciidae; genus Cacajao; species Cacajao melanocephalus. Next base: position 4,740 of record CAUYLG010048682.1, read on the forward strand.
TATCAGCCTTTCACAGTGGTGTGTCTCAGTTTTTAACGGCAGTTTTCCTTTTTGAAAAATGGTCACCACTGCACAACCCCAGCTATGAGGTCATCACTCCAGCACTTTGCAGTCACCTGGAGGGCTTGGTGAACAGATTGCCAAAGATGCATTCCATCTCTGGGTGGCTGTACCATGGCTTTAAATGACTGCAGCTGTCAAGGAGCCTCAGTTTTTGCATCTGTAAAATGGGTACAATGACACCTCCTGTGTGTGATCTTTGTGAAGACTGAGTAACACACATACATGTAAAGCACTCATTTCAAGAAATATTCTTTTTTTTTTTTTTTAAACAGGGTCTCACTTGTTACCCAGACTGAAGTGCAGTGGAATGGCACAATCATAGGTCACTGCCACCTTGAACTCCTGGGCTCAAGCGTTCCTGCCACTTCAGCCTCCTGAGTAGCTGGAACTACAAGCAAAAGTTACAAAATGTTTGTAACTTTTGTAGAGATGGGGGTTTCTCTGTGATGACCAGGCTGGTCTCTAACTCCTGGCTTCAACCAGTCTTCCCTCCTCAGCCTCCCAAAGCACTGGGATTACAGGCATGAGCCACCATACCAGGCTCAAGGGAGATTCTTGGTGTTAGCTAGTTTCTTCTCAGAGGCGGTGTCTTCTCCTCTTCAGACCTTCCTCACTCTGTTCTGGTGAGAAGCTCTTCACTTCATTACTGCCGGCCTCACCTGGGGACCTCCTTTTCTATTTCCCATCAACCAAAGAGGCACCTGTCAGACCAGCAGCTCTCAGGGCCATCCCCTCAGCCCTCACACATTCCCCAGGTAGCCCTCTCACGGCTCTCCTGTAGCCCTGGCACCTCTACCCTGAATTTGAAACATAGCAGCTTTTATAGATGCTGCAAACTGATTCTTTCAACTGCTCAGCACTTAATCCCGACTCCTGATTTAAAAATTTCAGTGGAGGCACCATCACATCTCAACCTTGGAAAGATGTGTTTGAAACTCACGCAATCCAGACAGGGACATAAATTTCATTCCTTGATTATGGAATGGAGGGAATGCTCTGTTACCCTTGAAAGAAGGAAAAATGACAAAGTATATGATTCCTTGCTCTCCCCCTCATGTCCTATGGGAAATGCTAGCCTCATAAATTACAAGGTCCCGTGGCTGCAGACGGTACTAAGCGTGGGGTGACAGGGAGTGGACCTCAGGTACTGCATGGCCAATTGGAAGCAGATTGTTCATTCCCACAGTCTCTCAGGATTAGCGTATGCATGCTCTTCTGCTTTTAGAATATTCCAGAAGCCTTCGTGCCCTCCATAATCTCTACAATGTGACTAAAGTAGACACTGCGGCTCTGGCTGGGGGAAAAGGTGATTCAGGATCTAGGCCAGGTGACCTGGGAATTAGTCCCCTTTCCTGTTCTCAGCAGCATGGTGACGTCTAGGTGGCAGTAACATAACACCCAAAGTCACACTGACTGGTTACATATGACTGAGAGCAGGGACTAAAGCTGAGTAAAGGGGGCCCCAACCCCCGACTCTCCTAGTGAGCCTCCAGAAGCTCCTCAGTCCAGAGCCCCACACAGATGCGCTGAGTCCCACAGGGCAGGAGTAGCTCCCACAAGCTCAGACCACTATGCCTGATAGACTGAGAGCCAGCTTCCATCCCAGGTCACCCGCCATTAGCACAGCAAGGGCATGGCTCCTCCCCCTGTTGGACCGCTGGTCACAGCTGCTGAGGGGCCCTCTCCTAATGCCATCAAGGAACAGTTTTTATACCACAGGGCAGTAAAGAAGCCCTGCTAGGGGTTTTCTAGAAGCTCCCCATGAAGGCCCATCTGGCAGACACAGCCTAGGCAGGGAGGTAACATGTGCAGGGCCTTGCAACCACCAGGGTGGTCTGAGGGCCAGCAGCCTCAACCTCACCTGGGAACACGTTAGAATCACTGAATCTCAGACCTCACTCTGGACCTGCCAGATCTGCCTGTACCTTGTGACAAGATCGGCAGGTGATTTTTAAGCATGTTCAAGTTCAAGAAACACTCATTTATGAAGCTTTGTTGCAGCCAAACCATGCAAGGTAGCAATCAACTCCTGCTGTGATATCATTAAGGAGAACTTGGCTCCATCCTCAAAGCCACTTGGGAACAGGATGTGGGGAGGGGAGCCCTGAGAAAGGGCTATGCCTGGTTTGAATCGAGTCAAATCTGGGCTACAACCTGGCTTGCAGAACCCCAGCTCCTCTTTGTGTCTGTGGCCGACGGGGAGATGGGAACGCTGTGGTCCATGGCCAAGCAGCCCCTGTGTGGTACTGCTTCAGTCCAAACAAGACAAATCCGTAGTTTCCATCTCAACCCTCCCAGGGAAGCTGGAAACTCACCTGGCAAACAAGAACAAACCAGTCACATTTTTGTACTGCTTTTCCCAATGTATTAAATTATAACATTAATAATTATTGTTATCAGTATCATAGTAGTAGCAGCTACAGTTACCAAAAACTTACCATGAGCCAGAAACCTGATGCAGTTAACTCCTGTCATTGCCTCGGGAGTCCCTGTTCATTAACCCAAATAGGCGGCTCCTGCACGAGTCCATTGATCCATCCCCCAAGGAAGGTTCTCTTGGGCATCAAGAAGTTTCCTGCGGCAGGTGGAGGGGAAATCAACCTGGATAACCCAAAGCTGGATACTAACCATGGAGGACCCGGTGCTGTGGAAAGAACAGGGTGGAACCTCGGGGTGTGAGAAGCAGAGGAGCCACAGACTAGCTTCCTCTCCCTTGAGAAGGGAGCAAAGCCCCACAAGGCTGGTTCTCAACCAGGTTGCCGGTGACCTTGGGACAGGGCTGGGCAGACAGCTGTCTCGTCTCCCATTCCTACGGCTGTCCCCCATCACCCCGCAGATTGAATCTCGTTTGAGTTCACTGGGCTTGCTGGTCTTCATCCATTTCTGACCTTCAGTTTGCCTCTTCAGAGACATCTCTGTGTCATCAAAGGACGTGACGTGAAACGGGCTTCCTGAGGCAGAAGTGGGCCTCCTTAGACACATCTCGGAGCATCTGCACAGAAGGCAATGTCCCAAGAAAGTCACACCTTTTCACACAATCTTTTAGACGCCCTAAACAAAATGTGATCTCTCCAAAGGCATAGTATTCAGCCATAAAAAGAAATACAGTGCTGACACACACTACACATGGAAAATATGATGCTAAGTGAAAGAAGCCAGGCCAGGCACAGTGGCTCACTCCTGTAATCCCAGCACTTTGGGAGGCTGAGGTGAGTGAATCTTTTGAGGCCAGGAGTTCGAGACCAGCCTGGCCAACTTGGCAAAACCCCATCTCTACTAAAAATACAAAAATTAGCCAGGCGTGGTGGCAGGCACCTGTAATCCCAGCTGTTCGGGAGGCCAAGGCAGGAGAATCACTTGAACCTGGGAGACAGAGGTTGCAGTAAGCTGAGATTGCACTACTGTACTCCAGCCTGGAACAAAGCAAGACTCTGCCTCAAAAAAAAAGAAAAAAAAAAAAAAGAGAGAGAGAGAGAAAAAAGAAAGAAAGAAAGAAGCCAGACACAAAAGGCCATAGATGTCCGATCCCATTGATGTGAAATGCTCAGAATAGTCAAATCCATGGCGACTGAAAGGAAATGAGTGGTTCCAGGCCTGGGGGAGAGGGGAGGAGTGAGGATTGACTACCACTAGCTAAGGAGTCTTCTTTGGGGATTCTGGAGATGAGAAAAATATTTTGAATTTTCAAATAAATGTGAAAACAGGACAATATAGTGAATGCACCAAATGTCATAGAAATATGCAATTTTGGGGGTTAATTTTATGTTATGTGAATTTTACCTAATTTTTTTTAAAGCAAGTAGGGGAAAGACCCCAAGAGCCACACATTTACATAAATGTCTCTTTGGATAGAAAGATCTTCCTTGCCCTGACTTGTAAGATTCTCAAGGATCTCTCTGATAAGTCAAGATCACAGTGCACAGATGCCCCCACCAGGCAGGGGTGGCAGTGGAAAAAGCGTGGACTTGGCCTCTGGGCTCACTCACTGTGTGACCTTGGGCAAGACAGTTAGCATGGCCCAAGCCTGAGCTTCCCCGTTATAGGATGGGGGCAATGGAGTTAGTCCTGTCTTCTTCACAGGTAATTCTGAGGAACAAATGAAACGGCCTATGACAGCCACCCAAATACTACTTGGAATTATGAAACTGGATTTGCTGTAAGGCAAGACGGAAGCGATTCTCTCAATGACTGCAGGAGAAACCTACGCAAGGTGGATCCCAGGCACTGTAGAGGATCCCCAGAAGCCACTCGGTCCAGCTTCCATCCTTCCATTCTCCTGGGAGAAGAAGCCAGGCTATGCCAGCCTATGGGACTCTGACATATTCACTCATTCAAAAAGGAATTCATGGTGCCAATTCTGTGACAAGCTCTATAGCAGATGCTGCAGAAAAAACAAAATGGACAAAAATCTCTGCCCTCGTGATCCCAGGGACAAGCAGTTGATGTGCAGGTTCACACACGTGACCTTGGCTTTCATTTCGTTCTCTCGCTCATGTCTTCGTTGGCAAACATTCAGGATTAGCCACTCTGCTGGTGAAATAAGCAGGGGTCGCTGTGGGCAGCACAGGGGATTTATGATGTGGAGGGATGTGGAGGCTCATCTGAGCAAAACGAGCCTCCACATCATAAATCCACCTGACCTCCTTGCCAAAATGTCACTCTTTTGTGACCAGCATTGTCCCCTCAGACTGTCATTTAAAATACTAGATGCTTTAGCCTTGGTGTGAACCAAGTCATCAGAGCCCTGATCTTCCCTGGAAAGAGAAGGGAGGCGGTAGGTAAGGAGTGGATGCACCCCAGGTGGCCAGAAGACAGAAGCACAGAGTGGGAGGTCTAGAAACAGAATATACTGTCTACCCCAGGGCCCCTGGGCTCAAGGAAGTAGAACACATGCTGGGTCTCTAGGAAAGCAAGCGCTCTCTGTCTGATGAGGAAGTGGGCAGAGAAGAAGTCATGGGACATCTACCCCCAGGCCTCACCCATGGGGTCAGGGAAGGAAAGAACCTTGAAGACGCCAAGGTGACTTAAGTGGGGAAGACACGAAGCCACTGACTCCATCAGCAGCACTGGCCACAATGACATCAACCAACCAGATGACCGAGTCCAGTCAACAGCCCCTCCGTCAAGCAGCCAGTTTTCCACCAGGCAGGGTCTTGGGACACAGGACAGGTGAGTTCCGATGCAGGGAGGCAAGGGAAACAAGGCAGATGAGGCAAGGACAATCTGAAGTCAAGGGGCACAGGTATGAGGGTGGGAGCGCCCGTACGAGGAGGCAACCTGAGCGCTCAGGGCTCCTGTGGGGAGGAGAGGATGGGTGGGAACAGAGGCCCTTGGTCGGGTCACCTCTGTGGCACAGGCTGAAGGCTGCAAGTGAGGACAGTGGAAGGGAAGTGGGAGCAGTCAGAGGGAGAGGAAGCGAGAAAGAGAGAGGGAAAGGGGAGGGAAGGAGGAGGGCAGGAAGAGACGAAAGGAGGACAGGACCGAAGTGCAGAGAAGCGGCTGTGCTGCTCACAGCCCAGGAGCAGCCTGTGCCAGCCTGCCCCACAGCCCTCAATCCCTCTTTTGTGATTGAGATGCAAGAGCCCATCCCGCCTCTGCAGCCGCTGGTGCCCTGAGAAGCCTTGCATCATCTAGTGCCCCATGCGTCGGGGGGTGAGGCAAGGAGGCAGCCTCTCCTGCTGGCACCAGAAGCAGCAAACAACCAACTTATCACTGCCCCTTTGTGTGGGAACAATGGGGCCCAGAGAGCCCCACCGCCACAGAGAGGAAGTCTCAGGACAATGATCTTCCTGCCCCTACTTCCCGGTCTACATGGAAATGGGAGAAGGGATATATCTTAGTGCTTTGAAGAGTCTGGCTCTGGTGACTCCAGCAAGCCCAAGTTTCTACCTGCATGTTGTTGGTCACCTCTTGATCCGTACCTGCCAGGAGCTCACCTTCCCTCCCCTCCACCCAGCGTCCCAGGCCTGCTACCTGGGCCTCTGCGGCAGGTCTCTGGTCCCCACGCCCTCCACAGGAGCCCAGCCAGCCTGGGCGCGGCTGCACATCTGGACTCCTGCCACCACCTCCCACTGGACACCGTGCTCCCTCACACGCTCTCTCCCTTCTTCCTCTGCGTCTGTCCGGCTGGGGCTTTCCGACAGTGCACCTCTTCACGAGTCTGCTGGGGCTGCCGATCAGGGCACCTCACAACAGGTGTTTATCTTCTCACTGTTCTCAAGGCCGGAAGTCCATGACCAAGGTGTTGGCAAGTTGGTCTCTCCTGACATAGCCTGAGGGGGCAATGCTGGTCACAAAAGAGTGGCATTTTAACAAGGAGGCAGGCGGATTTGCAGCTCTCTTGCTCAGATGAGCCTCCACGTCCCTCCACGTCATAAATCCCCTGTGCTGCCCACAGCAGGCCCTGGCTTATTTCACCAGCAGAGTGGCTACTCCTGAATGTTTGCCAGTGAAGGCGTGAGCGAGAGAACGAAATGAAAGCCAAGGTCACGTGTGTGAACCTGCACATCAACTGCTTGTCCCTGGGATCACGAGAGCAGAGATTTCTTTCCATTTTGTTCTGTTTCTGCAGCACCTACTACAGAGCTTGTCACAGAATTGGCACCATGAATTCCTTTTCAAACAAGTGAATACGTCAGAGTCCCATAGCCTGGCATAGACTGTCTGCTCTTCCCAGGAGGATGGAAGCAGGATGGAAGGATGGAAGCTGGACCGAATGCTTCTGGAGGTCCCCTACAGTGCCGGGGGTCCACAGTGATTGTTTTTTCTGCAATCACTAAGGGAATCACTCCCAGACCCTTGCCTTATGGGAAATCCACTTTCATAATTCCAAGTCGCACAGTGAGTAAGCCCAGAAGCCAAGCCCATGGTCTTTCTGCCCCCATCCCTGCCTGGCGGCATCTGTGCACTGCGATCTTGATGTACCGGGGAGAGCCTTGAGAATCTTACAAGTCAAAACAAGGAAAATCTTCCTGAGACCTCTCTGCTTGGTGTGCAGACAGTTAGCTCCTCTCTGCAACCTCACATGGCACTTTCTGTGTGTGCAAGTGTGCCCCGGTGTCTCTTTTCCTTAGGGACACCAGCCCTGTTGGGTTAGGATCCCATCCTCATGAGTTCATTTCTTTAAAGGCTCTGTCTCCAAATACAGTCACTTTGGGGTTTATGGCGTCAACATATAAATTTGGGGGAGATACAGTTCAATTCATAATAACATCTCTCTTCATCACCAGCAGCTTATGCCCCTAAAATTTCTTTTTCTTTTTTTTGAAAGTCTTGCTCTGTTGCCCAGCCTGGAGTGCAGTGGCACAATCTCTGCTCGCTGTGACCTCCACCTCCCAGGTCCAAGTAATTCTCCTGCCTCAGTCTCTGGAGTAGCTGGGATTACAGGTACGTGCCACTGTGCCCAGCGAATTTTTGTATTTTTTAGTAGAGATGGAGTTTCACCATGTTGGCCAGGCTGGTCTCAAACTCCTGACCTCAGGTGATCTACCCACCTCAGCCTCCCAAAGTGCTGGGATTACAGGTGTAGGCCACCGCACCCGGCCCTAAAGCTTCTTGGCGTGCATGGGCTACAGAGTTCCTCCCACCACAGTCCTCATAAGACACCTCAGCCTTGTCTACTGTTTTATTTTTCTCAGAACTTGTCACTGTTGGTCACTATGGCATATACTTGTTTATTTGCTGTCTGACTCCCTTTACTAAAATGCAAGCTCGGTTGGGTGTGGTGGCTCACTCTTGTAACTGTAGCGCTTTGGTAGGCCGAGGTGGGCAGATCACTTGAGCCTAGGAGTTGGAGACCAGCCTGGGAAACATAGTGAAACCCTGTCTCTACAAAAAATACAAGAGTTAGTCCAGGCACCATGGCTCACACCTGTTATCCCAGCACTTTAGGAGGCTGAGGCAGGTGGATCGCTTGAGACCAGGAGTGTGAGACCAGCCTAGCCAACATGGCGAAATCCTGTCCCTATTAAAAATACAAAAATGAGCCAGGCCTGGTGGCTAGCCATAATTCCAGCTGCTACGGAGGCTAAGGCAGGAGAATTCCTTGAATCTGGGAGGTGGAGGTTGCAGTGAGCCAAGACCATGCCACTATGCTATAGCCTGGGTGACAGAGTGAGACTTCGTCTCAAAAAAAATTAGCTGGGCATGATGGAACATGTGTGTAGTCCCAGCTTCTCCAGAGGCTGAGGCAGGAGGATTACTTGAGCCTTGGAGGTTAAGGCTGCAGTGAACCGAGCTCACGCCACTGCACTCCAGCCTGGGTGACAGAGTAAGACTCTGTCTCAAAAAAAAAATAAAATATGAATAAATAAATCAAATGCAAGCTCCGTGGGAGCAGAGAGCTTGCTTCATTTCATTTCATTTCATTTCATTCTCTCAATCACGCCTTCACTGGCAAACATTCAGGAGTAGCCACTCTGCTAGTGAAATAAGCCATGGCCCGCTGTGGGCAGGCAGCACAGGGGATTTATGACGTGGAGGGACATGGAGGCTCATGTGTCTGTCTCATTCAGCACAGAATTCTCAATCCCTGGAGCAGATCCTGGCACTTAGTAGATGCTCTGTAAGTATTTGTGGAAGGAAGGAGTCTCTCTCTGCTTCCCACAGTTCATTTTGCTCACCTCCTAGCCCAGCTCCCTCAGAACTCTGAGTTCTGCTCATTGTTCTCTGAGTCTAGAACATACTTCCAACTCCCCCTCCTTTGTCAAGGAAACTGTAATTTGTTCTCCATCATTCAGCTCAAAGGGTTTCTTCTCCAGGTGCCTGCTCTGCAGCACCAGTGTGGGTCCAGTCCCTGGACACAGGCCATCAGATTTGTCATATTGTATTGAAATGTTCTGCTTATGCACAGCTATTTTGGCTATTTTGTCCAGCTAGAACTGGAAACTCCTCAAGAGTAGGGCTGTATCTTTTCTTTTTCATTCTTTTTTTTTTTTTTTTTTTTTTTTTTTTAAGACAGAGTCTCGCTCTGTTGCCAGGCTGGAGTGCAGTGGTACAATCTTTGCTGACTGCAATCTCCACCTCCCAGGTTCAAGTGATTCTCCTGCCTCAGCCTCCTGAGTAGCTGGGACTATAGGTGTGTGCCACCAGGCCCAGTTTTGTATTTTTAGTAGAGGCAGGGTTTCACCATGTTAGCCAGGATGGTCTCAATCTCTTGACCTTGTGATCTGCCTGCCTTGGCCTCCCAAAGTGCTAGGATTACAGGCGTGAGCCACCACACCCAGCTAGGGCTGTATCTTTTCTGTCTTCATAGCCCAAGGACCCAGCACAGAATCTGGCTCCTCAAAGCAGCCTACATCATTTTGATGTGCTTAAAGTTTACAGAGCATGACTCATGTGCTCTAAAACCTTTAGCTTCTCATTTGCTTATCCAACAAATAATTACTGACCACCTGCATAGAGTTTCTTATCCTGGGATTAGTGAATATACAGAGTTTGTGAGCTTGGATATAAAACATTTACATGTTTGATTTTAGTAACCTTGAACTAATATTCAGCATTTCCATCAATTGTGAACATAGGTCTCCAGATCACAGTAGTGTTAGTAATACCTGTGACTTTTGTCAGATAGTTTCATGTCACATTATGGTTGTGGCAGGCCCTGTAAAATAGTGTTTATTCTCATCACCACCTCGAAATTATAGTAGTGGTTATTTTAAGTGTTAATAAAAAAACATATACATGTATCACAAATTTTTATGTTTTGATAACTGTTTCAACTATTTTTCAATATACCTGGTTTCTATTCAGTCTTATGGATTTCATTTTATGCATCTAAAGGCATTGTTCTCACTGGATCCTCCTCTTTCATCTCGTACAAAAATCAACTCAAGAAGGATCAAAGACTTAAATCTAAGACCTGAATCCATAAAACTTCTACAAGATAATGTCGAAAAACCCTTCTAGACATTGGCTTAGGCAAACACTTCATGCCAAAGGATTCAACAAAACAAAGATTAATAGATGGGACTTAATTAAACTAAAAAGCTTCTGCACAGCAAAAAAAAATAATTAGCAGAGTAAACAGACAACCCACACAGTGGGAGAAAATCTTCACAAACTAGGCATCCAACAAAGGGCTAATATCTAGAATCTACAAGGATCTCAAACAAATCAAGGAAAAAAAACCCAAATAATCCCATAAAAAAATTGGCTGGGAACATGAATAGACAATTCTCAAAAGAAGATATACGAATGGCCAACAAACATATGCAAAAATGCTCAACATCACTAATTATCAGGGAAATGCAAATCCAAACCACATGATACCACCTTACTCCTGTAAAAATGGTCACAGTTTAAAAATAAAAAAATAATAGATGTTGAGTATGGATGTGGTGAAAAGGGAGCACTATACATTGCTGGTGGGAATGTCAACTAGTACAACCACTATGGAAAACAGTATGCAGAGTCCTGAAAGAACTGAAAGTAGATCTACCATTTGATCTGGCAATCCCACTGCTGGGTATCTATCCAGAGGAAGAGAAGTTATTACACAAAAAAGACACTTGCATACACATGTTTATAGCAGCACTATTTGCAATTGCAAAAATATGGAACTAGCCAAATGCCCATCCATCAACAAGTGGTTAAAGAAAATGTGGCATATTGCAGTCCTGTGTACAGTAGCAAAGACCTGGAACCAACCCAAATGCCCATCAATGATAGACTGGTCAAAGAAAATGTACATATACACCATGGAATACTATGCAGCCATAAAAAACGATGAGTTCCTGTCCTTTGTAGGGACTTGGATGAATCTGGAAACCGTCATTCTCAGCAAACTGACACAAGAACAGAAAGCCAAACACCGTATGTTCTCACTTATAGGTGCATGTTGAACAATGAGAACACGTGGACTCAGGGAGAGGAGCATCACACACTGGGGGCAGTTGTGGGGTTAGGGGAGAGACAGCAGGGGGTGGGGAGGGAGCGGAGGGTGGGGAGGGATAACATGGGGAGAAATGCCAGATATAGTATGCACCTAAAGTTAAATAAATTAATTTAAAAAAAAAAGAAAATGTGGTATATATGTACCGTGGAATACTACTAGACCATAAAAAGGAATGAAATGAATGCATTTGTGGCAACCTGGCTAGAGTTGCAGACCATTCTTCTAAGTGAAGTAACTCAGGAATGGAAAACCAAACATTGTCTGTTCTCACTTGTAAGTGGGAGCTAAGCTATGAGGATGCAAATGCATAAGCAATACAATGGACTTTGGGGATTCAGGGGGAAGGGTAAGAGGGATAAAAGACTACACATTGGGTACACTGTACACTGCTTGGGTGATGGGTGCACCAAAATCTCAGAAATCACTACTTATGAACTTATCCATGTAAGTTATCCATGTAACAGGTACTGAACACCACTTGTTCCCCTAAAACCTATTGAAAAATAGATAGGCCAGGCGTGGTGGCTCACATCTGTAATCCCAGCACTTTGGGAGGCCGAGGTGAGTGGATCACAAAGTCAGGAGTTCAAGACCAGCCTGGCTAACATGGTGTAACCCTGTCTCTACTAAAAGTACAAAAATTAGCTGGGCACAGTGGTGCACCTGTAATCCTGGCTACTCAGGAAGCTGAGGCAGGAGAATTGCTTGAACCTGGGAGGCAGAGGTTGCAGTGAGCTGAGATCTTGCCATTGCACCCCAGCCTGGGCGACAGAGCAAGACTCTGTCTCAAATAAATAAATAAATAAATAAAATAAATGCCTTCCGGTCACATTGACAAGACAAAATGGGGATTTCCTTTTAAAGCCACACCTTGACGTCTACCATTTCCTCACAGTAAGGGGTGGGATAGATGGCTCTCCATGTCTCCAGAGCTGCTCATTTGGATTCTTCTACTCAGCCACAGTACACAAACTAGCAGTCCTTAATCACAACTCTGCCTCAGTTTTTCATAAACATGGTAACATGCTTTTCATTCTCAGCATGGATATTTCCAATTGCCTGCCAGATTAGAAATGTACAGCTTGCTCTCAATAACCCACTATAATTTTTGTGGTAACATACAACCCTAAGAATTGAATGCCTTCAGGAAAACCAATTAGTTCAAAACTACATTCTGCTTACATAATTAAAAACTCCCTTCCCTTCCAAATGTCCATGGAGCTCTGAGGTGGCTTTGTCCACACAGGTTCAACATGGAACTCCAGCTGTTTCTAAAAGTTACCGGTGGGACAATGTCACTGCAGCTCCATAAACTAGGGTGTGCTTCCACCTAGTGATCTGGACTTGTCTTATACAGAGGTAGAGGGCTATTTGAATGGTGGACACAGTCGTGGATTCAATACTAAGTAAGCCCTAAACCACAGGGGCAGTGTTTGGGGTGTGTGCGTTGCAATACCAATAGCTCATTCTCTTCCTGCAATGGACTCTCCCTCTGGCCCAGGAGATGACAGAAATTCACCAACACCTGCTTCTGTGTGCCACGTGGAGGGATAGACAATAGACAATCTCTCCTCTTCTCAGGAGATGGATCAAGGCTTTAGAGAGAGCCTGGACTTGAGAAATGATGGCGGGGACATGGCAGAGGCAACGATTCTGACTTAACACCTTGGTTTTGACTCACTCTTCAAAGTCTCTGCTTCTGTAACATGAAACCAGCACAGCCTTCACAGGAATACAGAATTGGATTAGAATCTCAGCTAAGCCACAAAACCCATTTTTGACTTGGGCAAGTTTATTACTTTATTACTTCTCTGAGTCTGTTTCCTCATTTGTAAAACAGGGCCAATACTTTCAGGGCTGTTTTTTTGTTTTGTTTTGTTTTGTTTTGTTTTAGGAGAGAAATAATAGTTCTGAAGTTCAGAGAATCATGCCTGGCATACAGCATTTGCTCAATAAATGGTAGCTATTAATATTACAAAGCAAAACCCAAGCAGTAACTGGAAGACATTCAACTCTCTAGGACCACACCCAACGAGGGAAAGGCAACATCCCAATAGCTGAGGGCGGCCATGAGCACCAGCAGGCCCAGAATGATTCCCAGAGATGTGTTTGCTCAAGCTTTTTTTACGGCCTGCTTCTGGTATCATTTCACAGGCCCCCATGTTTGCAGCTTTGAGCTGACCTGCCAGATCCCAGGCCAGTGCTATGACTGCCAAGCAGTGCGGGGTGGAGGGACATGCCTGTGCCAGGGAGAGGGGGCATTGATGGATGTGAAGGAGACCAAGGGAGATTTTGCAAGCCAGATAGATTTTTGCAGCCTATTGATTTTGGAAGCCCATTTGCAGAACTCATTTGAGGGCTTGTCCAAGAGGCCTGTCCACAGCACGGAGCCTGGAAAAATGAAGCGGAACGCTTGTTAATTCCTTCTGTGGCTCTAAGGCCACTGGGATGTGCCAGCCCCTGCTCCATCAGCCTCAGGGGTCATTCCACTCCTGTGCTCCTCCAGGCCTCCAGGGGACTCAAGGGGGGTAGCAATTCCCTGCCCAAGTTACAGGAAAGGCAAGTGTACGAACAGGCCAGGAAGCCCCTGAGGCCAGTTCCACAGATTGTAAGTTACACTTGATTCTATTTTTTTTTTTACTACGTTTTTCTCTCTGCATAAAAATGCGCTCTTAATATTCAAGAGGTGGGTAAGACAGTAAGCCTGATAAATCCTACGAGCAGTTCAGCCCTCCAGCACGTCAGTCACTGTACCACGCCGCCAGCGCCCGTTCAGAGCAAGCCACTCAGTCAACCACGCTGTTGTTGCCCAAAACTACACTTCCTACATTTTTCTGTGTAGAGGAGGCAGACTCAAATGAAAGGCAGCTAGAATTATTCTAGGTTTTACCTGCGGACTATAATGTCCATTATAACCTCCAAGTTGCCATCTTTGAAACAGGCATATCTGCTTATTTTTTTTTAGTTAATCGGGCCTAGGGTTGAAACTTAACTTGGACCTGCTGTTTGATCTTGAGCCACAAAATATCTCAATATCTTTTGTTTCATTTGTTCGTTTTTTAAGAGAAAGTCACCCAGGCCGGAGTGTAGCACCACTGTCACAGCTCACTGCACAAACTCCTAGGCTCAAGTGATCCTCCTACATCAGCCTCCTGAGTAGCTGGGCCTACAGCCACATGCCACCATACTCGACTAATTCTGTTTTTTTCCACCTTGACTTCCCAAAGTACTGGGATTATAGGTGCAAGCCACTGTGCCCTGCCCTCTCTGTGTCTGAGGTCACCATCTAGGATTGTTACCTACTTCATGGGACTGCTGTAAAGTTTATTTCATTGACTATAAACGGCTCCATTATTGAACTAAGAAACAAAAATTATGATCAATCAGACCAGACCTTCAGGGATGACATATTTTTTTTTTAAGAGAGGAATGACACAAGGCTTTCTTATCACTTAGGAAAGGGGTTGACAGACTATTGGCCTGCCATTGATTGTCCTATGACCCATGAGCTTAGAAGGCTTTTATATTTGTAAATGGCTTCCCCCCCAGAAAAAATAAAACAATGGTATTTGGTGATGTGTGAAAATCATATGAAATTCTGGCCAGGCACCGTGGCTCCTGCCTGTAATCCCAGCACATTGGAAGGCCGAGACAAGAGGATCCCTTGAGCCCAGGAGTTCAAGACCAGCCTAGGCAACATGGTGAGACCCCCATCTCTACAAAAATACAAAAATTATGGAGGGGTGATGGCACACATCTGTAGTCCCAGTTACTCAGGATGCTGAGGCAGGAGGATCACTTGAGCACAGGAGGTCAAGGATGCAGTGAGCTATGATGGCACCACTGCACTCCAGCCTGGGTGACAGAGTGAGACCCAGTCACTTAAAAAATAAATCAAAAAGGAAATTATATAAAATTCTCATTTCAGTGTCACAAATACAG